>JAIPRK010000043.1:97970-142493 GCA_025469195.1 Chaitophorus viminalis | reverse complement strand
AATTATCGCGATTTTAACATATTTTATACAAATTTGAACTTTATGGGCTTATAAAAAAAAATTGAGTGAAACCATCTCCGATATTTTTTAGTTACAATTAGTATTACTTATATTTAATCCTTTAATTCATTTTCAAGAGTTTTCGGACGGCCAAAAAAATTTTATAGATATTTTTAAAAAAAAAAACTTACAAAAATCGAAAATTTAAATTATCTATAAATAAGTCAAAATATGTCAAAATACTTTGAAAACTTATCCATGTATAGAGAACACCAATATAAAGATTTGGTGAAAATTTCAAGTTGTTGCGGTTATTCGTTTTTGAGTTAGAGCATTTTAAAAAAACCGATATGATTTCTCAGTCTAGAATTTTATATATTATATTATATTTTACATGTAATTTTATGACAATATTCGATGTTCAAACGTTTATAAAAAAAAATTGTGACTATGGATTTTAATGATTTTTGAATGACAATAAACACTACTTGTGCAGAATATTCTATTAAATTTTCAAGTATTTTGTAAAAGTCAATTTTTTTTATCACCGATTATAAAAAAAAAAATGTAAAAAATTCAAATTTTTTAAATGCCTATAAGTGGCTTAAAAATCAATATAATATTTTGAAAAAAATATGAAATTAAGGAAATGCCTATCCTAATAACTGGTGAAAATTTCAAGTTTCTGCGACTTATACTTTTTGAATTACAACAAATATTTAAATCGTTTGACCATAAATCGCTATTTTATGCAATTTCGTAAAAATTTAAATTTCAAAGGGTCATAAAATTTTTTCCTTTTGATCCGGTAGAATTTTTTTTATATATTTTTGAAGATTAGCTTACGAACAAACTAGTGTTAAAATTTTGAATCTTAAGTATAAACAGAAAAAATTTTATGAATTTTTATCTACAAAATAACTTGTAAATTATAATGATTTTCACACATTTTATACAAATTTGAGCTTTATGAGCTTATAAAAAAAATTTGAGTGAAACGATCACTGTTATTTTCTAGTGAAGATAAGATAAGCTTATTATAAACCTTGTATTAAATTTTTGAGAGTTTTCCGCCAGCCAATTAAATTTTTTAAGTGTTTAAAAAAAAAAATTTACAAAAATCGAAAATTGAAATTGTCTATAAATAAGTCAAAATATGTCAAAATACTTTGAAAACTTAACCATGTATAGAGAACACCAATATAAAGATTTGGTGAAAATTTCATGAGTTAGAGCATTTTAAAAGAATGTAGTTTGTATAAACTTGATTTTGCATAAAATTTCCCGTTTTTTCATAATTTTTTTAACGTTTTTTTCGATTTTTGCAAAAAGTATTAAAAAAGTTAGATTTTTGAATCGCCTAAGTACCATCTACATTCACTTTCCTTTCAGAAAAGTTACTGTATAAGCAAATCGAAGCATTTTTACTGCAAAAAAAGTTGTCGTCAGACACACAAAAAAAAAAAAACACACATCATTGTAAAATCAATAGATTCCATCACTCCATTCAAAATCTAAAATTTGTGACCATCTGAAATTTAAATTTATATGAAATTGCAGAAAATAACGATTTATCTTCGAACGACTTAAAATATTATTTGTTATTATTCAAAAAGTAGGAGTCGTATAAACTTGAAGCTTTAACCAGTTGTTAAGATTGGCATTTTTTAAATAATTTTCTTTTCGAAAAATTTTACCAATTTTTAATCAATTTACAGGCATTTGAAATATTCGAATTTTTTTCTTTTATAATTGTTTATAAATTAAAATTGGTCGACACAAAATACTAGAAAATTTAATAAAAGATTCCACAGGAATTGTTCTTATTATAATTCAAAAATAATTGATAAGCATAAGCACAATTTTTTTTATAAGCCTTTGAAGTGCAAATATTTACATAATATTACAGTTTAAATATAATATACTATAATATTCTAAACTGATAAATCATCCCAGTTTTTTATTTTGTTCTACCTCAATAACAAAAAACTGCATACACTTGAAATTTTCACCAAGCATTTAAATTAGAAACGATACCATATATAGAAAATTACATGGTATCGTTTTCGAGATATTTTGAAATTTTTCGACTTCTTTAAAGACAATTTAAATTTTCGATTTTTCCAAGTTTTTTATTTGAAATACCGATTAAAAATATTTGGCTTAACAAAAACTTTTGAAAATTTAATAGAAGGTTTATCGCAAATAAAAAAAAAATGGAAATCGTTTCACTCAATTTTTTTAAAAAAGCCTGTAAAGTTCAAATTTGTATAAAATATATGAAAAACGTTATAGTTTGCAAGTTATTTTGTTGTTGAAAATTCATAAAAATTGTTCTGTTTTTACTTTAAGTTCAAAATTTTAACACTAGGTTATCCATAAAAGTGACTTCAAAAACCTATAAAAAATTTCTACTGGACTTAAAAAAAAAATTTACGACCGTTTGAAATTTAAATTTTTACGAAATTGTATAAAATATCGATATATTCTCAGACGATTTTAAATATTTTTGATTATTCAAAATTATCCTTTAAATTATACAAACATAAAATTTTTTTCCTCGAATACCAGGAGTGTATGTGTACGCAAACAAACACGAGCACTGAGCACTGAACAATTTTTGCCATTTGGACGACCGACATCGATCGTCCGATTTATTCAGAATACGTACAATATAACATAAATGCAATAGCGCGGCAATAATGTACATGCGGGTACGTTTAAATTGGGATGTTTATATATAATACGGAATTTGGACGACCGAGCAGCGTCGTCCATACAGTTAATATTAATTAATAATTATTTTTAAAATTATCTACGTATATGCTCATCGCTTGTTATCGATTATTATTTTTAACATACAGAACTATTATAATATATTATAATGTATTTTTTTTTTTAAATATTTATTACGGCTTCAACATTATAGTCATTAGCCGGGAACAAAACTTATATTTACATTTTATTTACAAACATTATAATATTTAAATAAAGGTGAAAAATACATAGAAAAGATAATAATAGTGTAAGTAATAATAATATTTTAGACTATTTAAATTCTATTATATAGATTTGTTATTTTTAGAAAAGTTATAACATATTGTGGTCTCATTATCGTGTACCTTTACGTTTATACCACATTCTCATATCCGCAAATACGATATACGCTTTTTGGACGAACAGCAGCGTCGTCCATGATATAAATTGTATTTTTATTTTTTACTGCGGCCTGTGATTATAGACGTCACTCTCATTACGTCAGGATTTTATTCATAACTCCATAAATAATATATACAATAATTTACTTACACACTATGTTTAAAATACTTTAACGAACAAAATATTAAGCATAAAAGTAATAATATGTTTAAACTATATTATGTATTATTTTATTATATGTATAACTAGGAGTATTATTTTTAAAATCGCCACTCCACCACCAGCACCCACTAGCCGCCACTGTGTACATGGTTACGTAATTACGTTTTCAAAGTATTTTGACTTATTTATAGACAATTTAAATTTTCGATTTTTCTAAGATTTCTTTTTGAAATATCGATAAAAAAAAATTGGCTGTCTAAAAACTCTTGAAAATTTAATACGAGGTTAAGTATAAGGTATAATTATTGCAACTAAAATAAATTGAAAATCGTTCCACCCAAATTTTTGTATAAGTCCATAAAGTCCAAATTTATATGAAATATATCAAAATTGGGATAATTTGTATGTTATTTTGTAGTTAAAAATGTATAAAATGTTTTCTATTAATACTTAAGGTTTAAAATTTTAACACTGCGTTATCCATAAGTTACTCTTCAAATATTTATAAAAATACTTCCACCGGACTATAAGAAAAACAATTTATGACAGTTTGAAATTTAAATTTTTACGAAATTGTATACTATTGCATTATATTTCAATTTAAATATAATATACTATATTATTTAATATACCTATTCTAGACCAACATATCATCTCCGTTCAGAATCGTTATTTGTATACAATGATACCTATCATTGCATTCAAATTTAAGAAATCTTCTGTAATGACCAGGGTTCATAACTTCTAGCAATTACATTTTTTTTTTTTTGAGTAATCCTAGAGGTACCTATGGGAGCTATAAATTTGTTTCAGAACCAAGAAGCTACATACGAAATTTTATGTTACATCTTGTATATTTCGGAGTAAAATTTCCTCCTATAAGTGCTATTTTGCTTTTTTCCCCTTTTTTGCTTATTTATTGATTTTTGTATAATTTTTATCATTTATTTTCTAAAAAAAATTTTTAGTGGCCTAAAACGTTTTTTCTTATAAACAACAAGTAATTATAGTCATATTATTTGTTCATTTAAATAATTAATCTGTGTTAATTAATTTTTCTTCTTATATAACTTATATGATAATACGAGTATATAATAGAAGCAGAAATAATAAAATAATATAATAAATAATAATAATAAAACAATAAATTTTGTATACAAACGTTTTTTTTTTGTTGTATATTTTAGTATTTTCAGTGCATATTATATGCTTATTACAACCTTTTTTAGAGTTATATGTTATGAGCCCTGGTAATGACCTATCCTATGAAAGAGGTCCACTCCACCCCATACTATACATCAGAGTGAAGCCCATCCGGTTCTTTTTATTATTTGCGGGGTTATCTAAGAAATATTGTGTATCTTTCTTCAAACTACTAAGACATAAATGATAGCGTGCACAAGATATTCCTAATATAAAATAAATAATTTTGCATGAATAAATAATATAGAGAAATAAATAAACTAAAACGTACCCTGGTGTATAATTAGTCATGCATATAAAATCAATTCATTATCAGGTTATTTTGTAGTAAAAAAAAATATATTACAGAATATGAAAAAATAAGTTATGATAATAATTAATGATATTACATATAAAATATTGTGAATATTATTATTTTTATATCGTTGTTTATGTATAATTTTTTTAAAACTAAATTTTGTAAAATTTACATTCTCAATAATATTTTGGCTATTTAATGTTTTTAAGTCTGTATTGATATTAAAATTTATATTATGATTATTTTCTAAAACATGTCTAGCGAAATTTGAATTGGGAGCAGCTTTAATAAAATAATCTAGACTACGCATTTATTTTTTATTATTCTCTACTATTTCTTTATGTATATTTTTTTCTTAATATTATAATTTTATATATTATTTTAAACATTTTATACTTAAATTGATTATATATATTTAGTAGTTTTTAATTAAATTACATAATATACATGAATTTTATATTTTTTAATTTTTTTTTATTACATATTAATATAATATTGTTAAAGCTAATCTATTGATAAGCATTTATATAATCATTTGGTGAGTGGGTATCGACGATGTTACCACAGCCAACACTATTATATTTATTATAATAATTATATTATTGACATGATATTTAATTAATTTATATTTCATTTATCAACGTAAGTATACTGTGACGAGTGTGACGTATTTATAAATGATAAATATGAAAGACAAAATATCTCCGGTAAAAATATCCTTAAAAAATATATAGTTGAATAACGCGCCTCACGCTGCGTCACCTGCCGTGAGATCGCACCTTGACCCATTATGGAATTCAAAAGGAAGAACATTATCTGTGTCTTCTCATTGGATTTTTACGATATTTTAATTTTTTAGCGAAGCATATTAGAATTGTAATATTTTACATAATCATAAATTCATAACTCGCTTACAAATTAAAATATCACAAAAGATCTATTAGAAGACACATGACTTAATGTTCTTCCCTTTGAGTTCGATAATAGGTAATATCATGATATAAATTAGATTATTAAATCTGATAACACTGCACTTGAATTACTGAATTTTCTTTAAATCAAAATTACCTATGATTTATAAAAATTAAAAACCGTACTTGAAAGATCTAAAATATTTTCACTTGAAATTTCACTATGAGTCATGGTCCAGATGCCCCACCCTGTCTCTCCCTATGTACGCCACTGCACTTCATATAAACAGGACGTTGGATATTTCATAATAATATTTTTTACAAATACACACAATAATTAGAACGTAATCGTTCGGAATCCGAAGAAGAATAGGCCGTACGCAGTTGTACTTGTTAAAAATGGGAGTACCAAGTAGATTACGGCATAATAATGTGTTTCTCGAGCTGCCTGATCATTAGTATCGCCCGATAAGTATTAAGTTATTGCAAGTCGATTACGAACGCGGCCGGGTGTCTTGTCTCGCGCGCACATAATTATAGCATCACAGTAATGGTCGTCGACGCGTCGTTTACACAAAATATGTCTGTCGCACACACGGCGGCGATGCGTATTATTTTTATGTTGGAGGGAGTTTATCGGTGATGATAGACTATATCGATAATAATGGGAAAACGTACCCACGCGGCCGCCGCCGTACAATATTTCATTCGTTTTAATACAATTGTGTACCATATTCGAACGTGGTTTCCGGCCCGGCCGTTGTACCAGCAACAGTTCACGTTTATCATTGTATTCCGTACCCTCCGTATTCTGTTACCTCCACCGCTACCACCATCACCGATCGCCGCGCGGCCCAACCGTTATCTCGCGCCAGACGAAAAACCGGGTCCGGTGGTGAGGCGCGACGGCGGGTAATGCACCGCGTCCATTTTTCGGCTGTACATGATTGACGAACACGGCCGCCGGCCACCGTACCGTGATGGCTCTAGTGTCGATGCACCGACGGCGGTGGCGGGGTGGCGGCGGCGGCGGCGGCTGCGTTGTCGTCGTCGTAAACGATGTGCAGACAGCGACCGCAGTATGTTACTCAGTTTCTTGCATTTCCTTACCTCTCGCTGCGTCTCGTCTCGCTCCGTCTACTCGTCTCGCCGCGTTTCGCCTCGCTCCGTCCAGACCCCACCGTGTTCGCATTCCAGTGGTTTTTTTCTCTCTCTGTCTATTCCGTACCAACAAGAAGGCGGACGAAACCGGGCCGACGGTCGATCCGAACCTCGTGGTTATATTGCGCGTCGTGTGTCGTTTTACGAACATCATATTAGTGCAAGTGTTTGACGACGAACATAATATAACACCTATCTACGTCGGACGAGCACAATTTGTTTTCGGTTCCTGTTCGATCACCGGCAACATCGAGGATCCGCTAACATATTATTGCCTCTCCAATACGGTCGTATATTTTTAATTACATAATTAAAATAAATTAAAATAATTAAAATAATTTAAATAATTAAAATTATTAATTATTAAAATATATATTATTATTGTTTTGGAATTGTCTTTTTTTTTTCTCGAAAGTGTGAAGTCGCGTCGTATTATTACAGTTCCGTTCGAACGATTAGAAACTATAAATCTTGTAGATATCATGTTTTTAATTTAGTACGAATAAATAAAGAAATAAAACTTTTAGATATTAATAGAGTGATTTCGCGCTATATCAATTCGAATAAATTAATACGATTTTACAGTCTATCGGTTTAAAATTATTTTGGTGTTGTAATTTCTGCGAAGTGATTGGCAACTTAGATTACGCTACCTCCGATAAAACCAATGTTAAGGGTAGTGTTTTTTTTACCGTTCACTTTCATATGTGTAGGTATACATATTATGTTGTATTAAACTGCTGTCACTGACGCTGAACCTGTGTGTTAAGTCAAGCGCGTACAGTTGCAGTACATCATCTACCGAGAGTTAGGTCTTGTTTGATATTATTCGTTTGCGGTACATTTTGTGCTAAGAATAGCTGTTGGTCCTTTATCATAAAACTTTGTGTATATTTATTTAATTTATTCATAATATGCATAAATCTATGGCGGAATCAATCCTGATTAGTAGTGATGACTCCAACGACGGTGTACAATCGAATTTAGAAGGATACACCATCATCCTTTCGGACAGTAGTTCTATTTCTTCTTTTTCAACAAATTATGATATACAGGAACAGGAACAAAACCAGGAACTGTATCGAATGTGGATTAAGCAACAAAAAAATCATCATGAAATGAGAAGAAAAGAGCGACGATTAAATTTTCAGCAACAAGAGTTAAATTATTTTGATAGACCTTTTTGTGACAACTATGTGTCACCACCATGTGATTATTATGGTTTTATAGAAAATGGTAACGAAAGGAAACTAAAGGAAATTAACCATTCATTTCGAGTTGAGTTGAAGCGCTGTATTGCTCGTTCAAGAAGAGACTATTTGGAACTTCATGAGAAGACTCTTACTAAAATGCCGCAATTGGATAATCGAATTTCGCGAAAGCATAAAAAATATTGGTTACGACGGCAACAAAAGCTACGCAAGCGTTTTGCGAATAATAGATTACAACCTCTTTCTGATGAATCAAATGCATCAATCAAGAGTTTGCCCTCTTCAAATAATGATCATCGAATCCCGGATGGACCAATACCCAAATTGACTTCGGTTGTGAACGTCCATAATGAAGGTGGACGTAATAATACGGTGTCTAAGATTAAAACTACATCAACAATTACGGCCACGACGTTGACTGTTGATGAAGTATCAATGGATGTGCTAGAACCAAGCATTGTAGTAATGGCTGCTGATGCTGTTAATAAGACTATAAAATCATCAAGTCAGAATGTTCCTATTCCGATCGAGTCAACTCCCTCTACGGTTCAAAATTCCGCCGCACCAGTCTCAATCACTGTAAAAACGTCCACCTCACCATCTGCTAGTGGGCCGGTCGAACCAACTATTTCTGCACTACCAACTACATCACCGACATTAACATCCACTTCTATTGTTTCCGAAACATTAGCGACTGTTATGGAGACATCTACCTCGCAAACAACTATTTCTGCACTACCAACTACATCACCGACATTAACATCCACTTCTATTGTTTCCGAAACATTAGCGACTGTTATGGAGACATCTACCTCGCAAACATCGGATATCAACGCTTCCAAAAAACGAAAATTGCTCGACGATGCAGTGATACCAAACACCACACACATACAGGTATTCAATGGTCTGCAGGCGATCGGAGGATTAGCCGGAAGCCTTTTTTGTTCGCAACAGGACTCACTGCGCCCTGTCGACACCATGATCCGGAGATCCATAAACCGGACGGCGGAAATAGTTACGGCTCTTGCGGCACAGCATTTGTGCGTGAGAAAAACACCATCCACCCAAAGGATGCAAAACGTAAACGAACTGTCTCCAGTACGTATCCCGGACAATGACGATAATGACGACGAGAGTACAAGGTACCGTGAAGAAGACGCATTTTCCAATGAGGCGAAATTACCCTCAGAGATCACGTCCTATGATAATCAAAATGATGGCGCACAGATGTCTCCATTTCCGGAGATCGAAATTATCGACGTGAACGGTCGTGCTGAAAATCCCGAGAAAATAAATCCAATCGATGAGCATGAAATTTCCAATGACGGTTGTCCGACGGAGTCAACTCCGACAGGACTCGCCCACGGTTTACTTGCAGAGGAGTCATTGTCATTATCAACGGTGTCTCCTACAGCCGGCCCATCCAACAAGTTGAAAACATCAGTGCAGAACGTTTCGGTTATACGCCGCCGCAGTCGCAGCCGTAGTTGCATTAGACGTAACCCCCGGTATTCCCTGTCACCGTCTCCCACCCGATCGAGAATATCAACGCTGCCGCCGAAATCTCCCACCAACGATCACACCAAGATATTGGTGATAGTGCTTTCTGACGACGAGGAACTGGATCCGCCGCCGCCACTGGAAGCGTCTCAGTCGATTCAGGTACGTCCGGCGGCCGCGGAGCCGTTACCGGAGCAGTCTGTGTACGTCGAGCAAACGGTTCCTGCGGTCTCTCCTGATTCTGTGTGTACAAATATATCACCGATTCAACAACAGCCTACAACTTCAACACCAGCTGCCGCTGCCGCTGAACCCATGTCCATCGACGATGCCGCAATCACGGTATCTATTCCGTTGGCAGTGGTTGGCGGTAGCGGCCTCGGCAGTGAGCAGAAATGCAATGATCGTTTGAGCCAATCGCCACCCAAAATCGATCGTCAACAATGAGGAGCAAAAGCACATTACGAGACATATGCCGAAATTCCCTCGGAGATTTCGTCGCCATTAGTATTAATAATATAATTACGGTATTTAATTTGTATAAGATGAAGACAATAGGTATGTCCATTTATATTTTATTATTTTTAACTTATGAAGAGAAAACACACCATGTTTTCCGAGATTAAGTGACATCATATAATGACTTTTCGTGTGCGTATGGTTAAGTATTTTCGTCAGTTTCAATAAAGTTAATTTTAAAATAATAATTTTCCATGAATAAATAGAAATCATTCATAATAAACAAAAATATTTTTTTCTAATATTCATCTTTAAAATAGTTGAAATAGTTTTGTGCTTTATACAGTTTTTATTACGGAGATAAGTTCTAGTTAAATTATCCCTCACGGTCTCTCAGTTAAGATAGTAAAAAAAAAAAGTTAAACATTAATTAAGTTAATTTCGAAATAAATACTTCATGAAAAAAAAAAACATTCATATTAATAATTAATATATTTATTCTGAAATCGTTAAAACAAATATTGCAGTATTTTAATGTTTATAAAATTTAAATTACCGGGGTTGGTTTTAGTTAATTAATTAATTAGAAATATATAGAAATAGATAGTAAATTAAAATATAAATAAAACTGAAAAAGTTTTAAAAAAGTAATTAAAAGACTAAATTATACATAATATTTCCTGTATTAATGGGCATTGATACTAAATCGATGGTGCCATAGAAATACAGTTAATGTTATATAGTTACGCTAGCATTGCATTAGAATAGTAATTTAAATATAAATAAAATCAAAAAAAGGTAACGCAAAAAAAAAAGTATAATAAAAAAAATTTAAAAAAAAAACATATTAATGTGTAAGATATTAGTTGTAAGTTAGAGTTATGCGAAAATAGTAGCAAACTCGTCATAATTTGTAGTATTTTAATGTTTATACAATTTAAATTACTGGGGTTGGTTTTAGTTAATTAATTAATTTTTATTTTAGTACGTAATTATTTGCATTTAAATTGTAATAAAAATTTCAAATTATTCTAATTAATGGCCACGGCCATCAATGGATAAAATAGAAATTCATAAGCATAGAAATAAATGTGTATATATATAGAAATAGATAGTAAATTAAAATATAAATAAAACTGAAAAAGTTTTAAAAAAATAATTGAAAGACTAAATTATACATAATATTTCCTGTATTAATGGGCATTGATACTAAATCGATGGTGCCATAGAAATACAGTTAATATTATATAGTTACGCTAGCATTGCATTAGAATAGTAATTTAAATATAAATAAAATCAAAAAAAGGTAACGCAAAAAAAAAAAGTATAATAAAAAAAATTTAAAAAAAAAAAACATATTAATGTGTAAGATATTAGATGTAAGTTAGAGTTATACGAAAATAGTAGCAAACTCGTCATAATTTGTAAACATACCCGTGCACTACGTATTGTTTTTTTTTTCAACTAGTTATAAAATGAGTATAGTACTGCATATATTTTATTGATTAGTTCTATAAGTTTTAGTTAAGTACGTAGGTTAATTTAGCTGTACCAACCGCAGTGGTATATATTATGTATATGTGTATACTCGTGTACGTGAGTGAATTTGTATGTGTGTGTGTGTTTTATTCAAGTGGTGACAGGCGCAACGGACGGGCTGGGCAAAGCGTACGCGCGACAGCTGGCCGGCCGCGGCATGGACGTGGTGCTGGTCAGCCGGACGCAGTCCAAGCTGGAGGCGACCGCGGACGAGATCCGCGCCGAACACCCGGGTCGCGAGGTGAGATGCGTGCGCGCCGACTTCACGGACAAGGACACAGACGCGGTGTACGGGCACCTGAGCCGCGAGCTGCACGGGCTCGAGGTGGGCGTGCTGGTCAACAACGTGGGCCTGTCGTACCCGTACCCCGAGTACTTCCTGAAGGCCGCCGAGGACCGATGCGCGGACGGCAAAGCCACCGCCGTCACGTCCGCCGGTTGGGGCCCGAAACTGTTCGACGACATGGTACGATGCAACATCACGTCCATGGTGAATATGTGCCGGTTGGTCATGCCCGGCATGGCCGACCGCAGACGAGGATGCGTCATCAACATCGGCAGCACCGCGTCCCGGATTCCGTGTCCACTGTTGACGATGTACGGCGCCACAAAGGTAATCATTATGACATATTTATAAATAATATCATATTGGGTAATGTAATATGCATTATGATTCATACGTTTTGCCCCACGTTGTCGCCGCGGGACCCGTTCTCGGTCGTCCGATTTCTTACGCAACGAGTGGTGGCCATATAATATATTTCAGTGATGGGCAACAATATCGGTAATCCGATACGATATTGACGAGTTTTCGATTTCGATATTGTTTCATATTGTTCGATACATCGTTTTCTACTCGTATAATATAATATAGTTTAAATTTTTTGTAACATTTATTTATCTGTTAATAATTAGTAAAATTAGTAGATTCGAAACATTAACGCTGTTATTTGTTGTATCCACGCTCCATGCTTAACGATTTCCCCTTACGTAGGTGAATTAACTATTTTGCGTTCTTATACACCTTCCTAATTATTGCCTAATTAATCTCACTGTTGCCAATTATTCAGGTTTAAATTTTCACTATAAGATTAACATATAATAAGGTGTGAGAAACGTTTCTACTAGCCGACTCTCTTGAGTACCCTTCTTATGCCTCCCCCTCCCCAACTCGTGTACTGTTTACAAAGGAACAGTGAAGAAACAACTACGAATTACAAAATGCTCCTTCTACGCTCTCGCTGTAGCGACGCGAGTACCACGAGTGTATTTGGATCACCCCTGTCGTCTCGTCACATCACAACTCGTTTCACCACACCTCGCCCTGTCACGCCTCGCCAGGCCACATCTCTCCTCTCCACGCCCCGCCATACCTACCTTGCCTCGCCTCGTTCGCGTTCCATTCGGTGTCGGTATTTTGGTCACGAGTAAAAGAACACGATATATGATAATAAAGGCACAACTAATACAACCATATTGAAAGTGTAGATAAAGTACGCCTCGTCTTGTCTTGCCTCGTGCATTTTAAATTATCATTTTCATTGAACATTTCCAACGGTTTTATAAATTTTTATTTATTTGAAATCGCAACCGATAAACCCATAATTTTCTAAATTAACTTTAATAATATTACCTACATTCTACTATTTTATATAATTAACAAAATAATTTTAATTCGACAAATTATTTTTAAAATATTTCAAATTTTCGTTACACATTTAACAGCTTTAATTGTATTTGTCATACAAATGCAGTTGTTATATTTTAAAATAAAATGTATCGAAATATAAAGCCGTGGTCGGACGATGACAGTAGAATGTGATAGTCGCATTAGCAGCTTTCATGAAAATCGGAAAGTGTCACCATACAAACTCTGCAATGATCAAACTTTCGCGCTATCATACTTTCACACATGTATGACAGCTAATAATGAAAGAGTGTGATAGTAATAGCACTTTCATTGTGCAACCAGCTCATGCTATATATATGTTTTGGAAATTTACTATCATACAGTTGCACGTGCATGTGAACAGGGTAGTGATATAGTGATATAGCAATTATTATATTTCACTAGAGCGGCTATCATCGTGCTACCACGGCTTTAGTGCTTTAGACGACTATCATCGTCACTATGACATGAAACTAATCGATCGTTCGTTGGTTTTCTTACATGTGTCAATCGCAGAAATTCGTCGAGAAATTTAGCCGCGAACTGAACACCGAATACAGCGGCAGCGGCAAAAATGGTTTCAACATCACCGTACAGTGCGTCATGCCAGGTTACGTAGCAACGAAAATGAGCAAGATCGCCCGCACCTCGTGGTTGGTCCCGTCACCGGATAAGTTCGTCCGGTCCGCGCTGCAGACCACTGGGTTGGAACCGGTTACAACCGGGTACATGCCTCACACTTTGATGGTAAGATTTTCTCATTGTAATATGTTACACCATATTTTATATAACATATTGTACTTGTTTACGGACGTCCGACACTTAATTGATATTATTACATAGGTACCGTTGTATTTTCATATAATATGCGGTATTTATTCTAACTTATTCAACACGTGTATACACAATTATATGGGACACATTTAAGATTTTTGAGAAGGCCATGGCCGTTTTTAGTGCAACGAAATCTGAACTCTTGGTGACAGTAATAACAAACCGATTTTACGCGCATATTATCACGGACGATACCGGTGGTAAGAGTTGCGCGTCCGGCTAGATTTTTTTTCGTTATAATTATTACACATATTAGATTTATTATTATATTTATATCATTGATTGTCGTTTGAGGTTTTTAAGTCGACTCAACTATAACAATGAACAACAACATTAGTCGTCTATCCCACGCGAATGTGCGTCGTCCTGCGAAATAACCGCAATAATAATATGATTTGTTGTTTTCACAGGTCAAAGCGATCGAGCTGGCCGAGAGCATATCCGAGTCGATGATGTCCCGGACCGTGCTGAACAACATGCTGGGCATCCGGGCTCGGGCGTTGCGCAGACAGACCAGAGAACAGGAGCAGGCACTCGCAGAACAGCACGACGTGACTGCACCCGCCGCCGCCGCCGACAATTAATCCGCGACCGAACACGATCGTCCCCGAATGCACCTCCCGCACCGTCGTTCACGCGAGCACCCCGGTATACATTGTACATAATATACACTCCGCACGGTTGGAGGCTCTTCCGTACAGTGTAATGGTAAATAAATAATTTATTCGGGAGCATACTTCTGTGTAACAACGGTGCACTGCACTCTCAATAAATTTGTACATAATATACTTAACAGTATACCTAATATAGTAACCAATGTTTTTACATACAATTCATGTATATAATGTAAATAGGACTAGATTTTAACTAAGTTTTAAGTGTAAACGCGTTATATTATAACGATACGGTGTAACTGAACAATGTTAGTAGTATTTAAGGATTATGATATCGGCTTCATCGGCATTTTATTATTATATTGTTATGAATGCTGATTCATGGTGTAGGCAATGTGTGCTGCGTCCGGCAGGGTCGACGTTGTCGCGCGGTTGTCGTCCTGTATTATATCATTTTCTTTCGCAACAGTCGCTCACCTCGTCAAACTGGTTCGCATTTCACATTACATAAAACACTTAAGAAATTAAAATTAAGTCTTCCCTAGCATAATTAACTTTTGCGGTTTAACTACCGCCCTTGCACAGCGTGCGTGCTTACGCCGCCGTGAAATCTTATCGTATCGCTTCTTTTTTTCTCCTCCTTTGCTCTGCTCGTATTTCATAGATACTATTCTAATAAGTCTTTGTATATAATATTCTTAATAGTTATAAGTATACTTCACGTATACTTATGAATTGTTCATTATGAGTAAAATTCGAATAACATCGGTCCGATGAAGTGTTAAAAGTAGTCTCTCCGATGTTATAAACGATCCTTAGTTTAATTAAAATTTAAGTATATAGAATAATATTGGATAAAAATTGAGTATTAATTTTAATTACGCGTAAGAAATTAACTTTAGTTCTTCCCTAGCGTAATCAACTTTCGTGGTTTAACTACTGCCCTTGTCAGCGTGCGTGCTTACGCCGCCGTAAACTCTTATCGTATCGCTTCTTTTTTTCTCCTCCTTTGCTCTGCTCATACTTCGTCGATCATTCGATTCTATTCTATTTTTTTTTTTTTATTCTTTTTTTTTAACAATTATAATTGATGACCAGAGAAAACGAGCTCCGTTGAATGTTGATGACATCGGTCCGATGAAATGTTAAAAGTAGTCTCTCCGATGTAGTAAACAATCTTTAGTTTAACTAGAATTTAAGTATATTGAATAATGTTAGGTATAAGTGTTTTTTTTTTTTTTAAATTAATCGTTTTGTTAAAATTAAGTTATAAGTTCGTATATGTATAAGTAAACATATTCAGAAAACCTTTCATATGTACTTGTAACAAAAACCACTGTAACCACCCCGGTTAGTTTAATTTACATTATTAATCAAGATTTTTAAATTAGCTCTAAATACTTATCCATCTAAATGTTGTAAATAAACTTCCAATTTATATTAACCATACCACACCAATAAAACGTTAATTTAATTTAAGTTAATTTAAGTTAGTTATAATTATATTATGTTATCGTAGCAGTAGTAGTAGTACCTCATAGTTGTAGTTAATATTAATAATTTCGATAAATCATATTATTTCAATTTAAATCATCTAATTTTACGCAAAAAAAAAAAAAAAAGATAGCTTATTTTTAATGAAACATAATAATTATTATTATTATTAATATCTCGGGAAATATTAATATCTCACCCCCCCCCCCCAAAAAAAAAAATCAAGTTGAAAACCCCCAAAAAAAAAAGAAAAACTTATTTTATCATTAATATTTATTAAAACTAGATTCTATAATGTTATAAAGTAAAACACGTTCACTGCGAGTGTGCTACTATATTGTGTCTTAAGAGGAATAATATCTGCATTATAAAGCTGAGTGCTAAGATTATTATTCCTCTACAAATGTAGATGTAATGTACTAGTTTGTTTAGATTTAATTTAACATTAGTTTATTAATTGCGGAATCAGTCGGATATTGTTCGGACTTTGTTCAAAATATTATGTTGTTGTACTGTTCATTGCTTTGTTGTCATAATATATTTTACACTGTTCCGACCGCACTTGGCTCGTGTCATTTATTTATTTGTCCTTAAATCCCAATTGTAAAGTGCTATATGCATTTAAACACCAATGTACTGTGTTCAGGATAGCCTACATATTCCTGTAGTACGTAGACGTCACATGAAATGTAAGAGATTAAATTTGCTGATATGAACGCCGACACACAGATGATACAAACATTGACTTTTTTCAAAACACAAGGATTCGTCACGAGGTACAGAGGTTCATAATATGGTAATTATGTATCACACCCAGAGATCGATAATCTCTACGGGTGTCATAATGTATGGTTGAAGTCAACGGCAGGTCTTAAGCTGGATTTTTTGATGACTGCTAAAGGTGTTAACACAGAACTAGATACTTAAGTTGAGAGAGTCCTAGTCTATGTAAAGAGAAAACAACTCGTGGGAAGAGAAATATCTTGCAACATATTTATGATTTTTAATTCATCATAAGCTTATAAAAATTTAAAGTATTAATTGATTACAAAAATATTTTCAATTAAGATAAACATTAAACTAGATGTATCATTTGATGCATCAATTTGTTCAAATATAATTATTAAAATTAATTGTTTACTGAAATATAAATAAACTATTTACAATGTACATATAATTAATATTAATTAATTAATTTTAATTATGTGCATTTGAATTGACTGTTTAATTTAAACTTAAGACTAAACATGCATCAATATTTACATATATATACTGTGCAATATGAAAAATGTCTGAAATTATATGCACAATTGTATTGCATTATCATCCATAAAAATTTAAATAAAATCATATTATAATAACGCTTAATATATTAACAAATAATCATATGTAACTTCAAAATACCCAACTTAATATTTCATTCGATAACAATTAAATCATATATAGTATCAGTTAACCGATTATATTTTATATTAAATAATTAGATTTTATGGCAGTTAGAATGTTTATTATATAATGTATTGATGTAATTGGATAAGATAAACAGTAGTCAAACTAAATTGATATTACAATAATTAAAATAAGTAGTTTAAGAAAATAACATATTAACTATTATTTTAATAACCATGTATTATCAATGTGTCATGTATAATAAAATAAAAAAGAGACAACGACAATTGTACTTCTGAGCAGACATTATAAAAGATGATACATTAATCAATTCTCCGGGCATGGCAGTCCGGACCCAGTCCACATGCAGTCAGTCTCCAGGAAAGCTGTCCAGCACAGACTTGGGCTGTGCCCTATTACATTAGGCTGTTTTGTTTTATTTGGACCCTTTCAGAATCTTGCTTAAGTCAGCATTTAGATTTAAAATACATATTTTTAAATAACTACCATTTTATTAATACTGTGTAAACAATCAAAAAACAAAACAATGATGGAGTTATACATTTTATAAGAAACGATTGCCCATTTTCATATAAAGAAGTCAGGTTCACTGAAGCCAATTGTTTAATAACAAACATCACATCGGATAACTCAACCTATTGTGTTGTTTCAGTATTCCGATCTCCTAATAGTAACGCAAATATATTTTTAGAGCAACTCCAAGATATTTTATATAATATAACAATTGAAAATAAAAATATAAACATAATATTCTGCGGGGATATAAACATTGTTTACTAAATAATAATAAATATTAAATTGGCTAATAACTATCTAGACTTAATGACTTCTTATGGTTTTATTTCTTATGTAAATTCACCGACTCTTGTTTGGGAGGGTAGTGAAACATGCATTGACCATATCTTTATAAAAAAAATACATAAATATTATAAAGATAATGCAATAATCTTAGAAACATCAATCACAGATCATTATCCTATCTTTATTCAAATAATCCCAAATAATATAAAAAATCAATAGCAATTACAGACAATTTAAATAACTTAAGAAAATCTTTCAACAAAAACAAATTCAGATTATTAATAAATATTGAAACATGGAATAACACACCTATTACTTCCTCCATTAATAGTAATCTTGAATCATACATTAAAAAAATACAAGATATAATACAAAAATGTATATTTATACAACCAATTCAAATAAAGTCCCAATAAAACCTTGGATTACAAAAAGTATATTAAATAGTATCAAGACTAGAGATTTACTTCACTTACAGTCAAGAAAAAAACCATATGATTTAGCCTTAAAAGAAAAATTCAAAAAATATAGAAATAATTTAAACAACATCCTTAATACGGCAAGATTTAATTTTTATGGGAACAAAATAAAAAAATGTAATAATAATCCCAAAAAAATTTGGAAAACAATTAATGAAGGCACAAAAGGCCAAAATTATAATAATAAAAATAATAATTTACAAATAAAAATAGAAAATAATATATACTCAAATAAAACACACCCTGAAAAAATTGCAAATTATTTCAATAATTACTTTTCAAAAATAACTACAAATAACTTAAATGAATTGAATGAACTAACTTCTGATAACATTGATGAAACAGTATCTCACTAGTCTTTATATCTAAGAAAAACAAATCTAAATGAAATCAAAAACATAATATTATCTCTAAAAGGGGACACCGCTTCGGGTCATGATAACATTACCACTGAAATGGTAAAAATGTTTGATTATAAAGCATTGAAGCCCCTATTTAATATAATAAATGACATAATATACAACGGTTTGATTCCCAACAGCTTTAAACTTTCAATTATAATACCTATACATAAAAAAGAAAGTAAGACTAATGTAGAAAATTATAGACCTATCACCTATAAGTCTCTTGATAACTTTTTCAAAAATATTTGAAAGAGTGATCAAATTAAGATTGGCTAATTAGAAAACATGTTACTTCTTCCAACATAATTTGGTTTTAAAAAAGGTTTTAGTACTGAAGATGCTATTACAAGCTTAACCCAAACAATATTACACTCTATAGACACAAAAAAAAAAAAACAACGATTGGAATATTCATAGATCTGAGCAAAGCATTTGCCATAATAAATTAATAAAATATCTCAATAAAATAGGTATTAAAGGAAAAGCTCTAATATTATTTAAATCATATTTAGATTGCAGGCTCCACAGAGTTAAAATAGATGATACCTTAAGTGAGAGTAGAGTTATGACCTGCGGTGTACCGCAAGGCACAGTATTATCACCGTTACTATATATATAATATATGTTTTGGAATTGTCTAATTTAAAACTCGATTGAAATATATATTCTTATGCAGATAACACTGCATTGGTTGTGACAGGTGAAATATGGCACTCAGTAGCCAAAATAGCAGAAAATTCTTTAAGCAAAATAATCGAATGGTTCTCTAATAATAATTTATCATTAAATTATAATAAAACTGTTTGCATTACATTTTCAAATTCAATAAAAACATCGCCCAATATTTCTAGTATAAAAGCACATAACACAAAATGTACATTCATCTCACAGTGTAGTTGTATAAGTATAAACAAAGTTGATAAAATCAAACATTTAAGCGTCACATTTGATCAACACTTAAGATGGAACTTTCATATATCGGAGCTTAATATGAAATTGCATAAATTATACACATTTTATATTATATCAAAACACTTTAAATATTCACTGGCTAAAAAATACATAATATAATTTAACATAATCCCTGATAGAATATGGTATAGTAATTTGGGGTAACGCGGCACAAACCCATATAAATTGCATACAGATAGCACAAAACACCTCTTTAAAAACAATCTATCACAAACCTAGGCTTTACTCAACTAAAAATTTATACTGCGAAGCCAAAATATTAACGGTAGGTAAAACAATTATATTATAAAAAAAACTCTATATTACATGTCAAGGAAAAATTTAATATAATTGGCCGTTCATACTTATAACACAAGAACTGAAAAAATAATATATCCAAAAATGAACACAACTAAATACTATAATAGCTATATGATAACTGGGTTGATATTGGGTTGAAACTATATGAAAAAATTCCCATTTCTATAAAAAATTATTCAAACTTTGATACCTTTAAATTATTAATAAAGAGATGGTTATTAACAGATGAAGTAAATCTTTAGGTTAACACACAAGTCACAAACTATAATTATATTATTTTATAATTTTATCTTTATTTTTCTCTTATCATTCATTTATATTATATATAAAAAAAAATTTTCTCTCTCGCAATTGTTATTTATAATATACAGAATACATAGGTAACTTAAATGTACCTTGTTATTATTATTTATTCATTTATTTTGATTAATTAATTTCATATATTTAATCATTTTTTATTTATATTCATCTAGAGACTTACCTACGTCTATCAATATAAGGAAACATCCTTAGTGATAAACGTTGTAGTGTAATACCTAATAAATATTAATTGTGTACATATTACATAATATTATCTACAAAAACTGCTAAATAAACATTCATTATTATTATTATTATTATTATTATTACAATCACGCATAAACATCGTCTATATGTTTTCAACTTTTTATTCAGTTAATTTATAATCAGATAATCTACACCATTACACCAAGAAAAGTTAATATAAAAAAATATATATATTTGAGCCCAATATTTTGTGTACTACTGATTGTACCTGATTTGACGTAGTAGTCGAATATTAAAAAAATTACAGTCACATCATACTATTGTTACCATTTTTTGGTAAATATTAGATACAAATTCGTAACACACGTTTCCGATGTCACGTACGACCTTTTTTTCGCTAATTTCACCGTATATTAAATAATTTTGATTCATTGAACTATTTTGTTAATCTCTGATTTTAAATGCTATTTTGCGTATATTTTCAAATATACATGGAGGTTTCATTTTAATGTACTTGGTTTATAATTCACTCATTACTAATAAAAAATAAAAATAATTGGAATTAAGGTAAAGGGGTAGAACATTGAAGCCACTCGGAAGTTGTTAACCATAGTTTGGGAAATTAACTACCTTATCAGTATTCAGTAATCATTAATCAGAATAAATCAATGCCAAAATGTACACATTTTAGTACTTTGTGTTCCGTCGTTGACACGCCGTTGTTGAAATTGAAATTGATCGTAAGCTCGCGTTGTACCTGTCGATGGCATATTAGCACACAAGTCACAAATGTTGTAATAATGGCAAAAGTGCATTTTTATTTTGTACGCCATACGTACACAGCAATAAAATATTTTTCAATTATAATTTGACATTGTTTGATAAAGAAAATATTACGCTTTAATGGTCCAGCTAACTAATTACGTATAAACGTATTATGGTAATGAAAAATTGTTCTCCGATAAAATTACAAAAACATCACTTATTAGGTAGGTACAACATTTATACGCTTTGCTATCGATCATTTACCTACTTTCGTGTTTTGAAATCCATTTAAAATGCCTTGTAAAAAATATTATCGAATCGGTTCCGAACTTAAAGTTTATGAATTTAGTTCTAATATTTTCCCAATAATTTCAAGTGTTTAGTGGCAACATTAAGACATAATATGAACAATAAATAAAATAGTAATATACGTATTATAATAAATTAATAACTAAAAACCAGCATTGAGAATGGTTATACACTACGACTACTGTCACACTCGTCAGACACAATACCAAATACTTATATTAACACAATGTCACAATGTAGAATTATTATGTTCTCTAAATAGGTATTATTATCGCGTTAATAATTAACGTACACGAAAATCATCATGGTATTGAATCAACAACACCAGATTTTACCGAAACAAATATTATGACATACTAATTATGCTGCAAGTCTTACATTGTAAGATCAAAATCAAAGTTTATTTTGTATCAAATTAAAATGTAAGCACATTGCCCAACGAAATAAAATCATAATATGTGTGAATCATATTATGTACGGGATAAAAAAAAAAGTTAAAAAGTTCAGCAGTGCAATCGCAAGCCGGATATGCGCGGTATTATAAAATATTATCCGTCCGAACGAAGAAAAACTATTGTCAAACGACTCAAACGGTAATAAGAGATACGGGAAGGGGGGGAGGGGGAAATGTAAATGAATCCGTCGCTTTAAACGTATTATTTTTTTGCATAATATCTTTATCTATTTAGTACCGGAATACTCATGTCGCCGAAATACCGTTTGCACGCAGTCACTGCGAATGCGACGACAACACTGACGTCAAAGGAAAAAAAAGAAACAAATATTATGTAAATTATGCCCTATAACCTATGTACGTGTAATATACGACGAAACAATAATCAGCCGTGCGTATTCGGTACGCCGTTTCCGATGCCGAATGGAGGTTAACGGGCGGCGGCGGCGGCGGCGGTTCGCGCTTTAACACGTCTACCATGTGTCGTACGCTGCTGGTTCAACGACGGCATTTGCAATCAATTCCGATCCAACCGTTGACACTCGAGGCGTGTTTGCGAGCCAAGCGATCGCGACCGATAACGCCGCGCGACACACATCGATAGTTTTGCCGTTGCGCGTCCGTCCCGGCGACGATGGACTCTTGGCGCTGGACGTGGTGGTGCGCGGACGCGGCCATGTGGTACGTGGGCGTCGCCGTGATCGTCCGCCGGTGTCTGATCCCGTGGGCCCTGTGGCTGGGACGTCAGGTCGCGTGCTGGTCCGGGTACACGTTGATGTGCGGACGCCGCGGTGACGCAGCCACGCCGACGGCGACGTGCCGGTGCTGCGACGGCGTGGATTTCGACGGCATGGCAGGTCGCTGGGCCGGTAAGTGTGTTTTCAAGACGCGTCTTCCGCCACCAGAGCACTTTGCTGCGACAATGATATACTGTGCTGGCCATAGAGTAATATTTCGTGATCAACATAATATCATAATATTATAGAGTTGAAAGAAAAAAAAAAACGTACCGAAAAACGACGATAATCCGTTCGGTATATTTTATTTTTTTCGTTCTATTTGGACACGTTGAAGTTGGTCTTGTATTTTTGCTTCACTTTAATATATTCACATTATATCGGATATGGCCATTGGCCACCCCCAGCTGGTGCTCACGCTATGCGTCGCACGGATTCTTATCGTTTGGACGATATCCCAAGCACGCACGCGAGTGCTCCCCCATGCACAGCGAACGCGATCCGCGGATTGTCGTCGGCAAAACAAACTTGCTCAAAGAGATAACTGCGTTGCTCCGTTTGGGCAAATATTTAAGTTGTGCGTGGCATCGTCCAAACGGAGCACACACACGAGCATTCGTGCTTACACATGGTGAGCACACAGCTACCCCGCACCATTTTGCCCTCCCCCCTCACAAAACAATAGCACGCAGAGGGCCAGTCGGCCCGTACATAATTATAGACCCTGGGTGATCGCAAAAGCTGCTGCAGGATGAGTTCGTGAGTCCTGGGCTACAGTGAATATCTCTCAGAGCCCAAGATCTTTCTTAAGTGAAAATAATGTGAGTCAGTATTTTTTTTTTTTTTTGATTTTTCATCGAAAGTCAAACCGCGATAGTTACTCATTTCGATTATTGTTATATACATGCAATAGTATACAACTATGTATTACTGTATGGCAATACTGTTATTCGAATTCTGAAAGTATAGCGAGAGTCAAATTTTTATTTTTTTAGATTCTGAACGGAGTGATGGAATCTATTGATTTTACAATGATGTGTATTTTTTTTTTTTATTTTTTGTTTTTGTGTCTGTCATCACGTTTTGAGGCAGTAAAAATGCTTCGATTTTCTTAAATAGCAACTTTTCTAAAAGGAAAGTGAATGTAGATGGTACTTGGGCATGTAAAAAATACAACTATTTCAATACTTTTTGAAAAAATCGAAAAAAACGATAAAAAAATTACGAAAAAACGGGAAATTTTACGCAAAATCACGTTTTTACAAACTACATTTATTTAAAATGCTCTAAATCAAAAACGAAAAACCGCAATAACTTGAAATTTTCACCAAATCTTTATATTAGTGTTCTCTATACATGGTTAAGTTTTCAAAATATTTTGACATATTTTGACTTATTTATAGACAATTTAAATTTTTGATTTTTGTAAAATTTTTTTTTTTAAACATCTATAAAATTTAATTGGCTTGCCAAAAACTCTCGAAAATTTAATACAAGGTTTATAATAACCATAACTTATCCTCACTAGAAAATATCGGAGATCGTTTCGGTCAAATTTTTTTTATAAGCCCATAAATCTCAAATTTGTATAAAATGTGTCAAAATCACGATAATTTGCAAAGTTATTTTGTAGATAGAAAATCATAAAAATTTTTCTGTTTATACCTAAGATTCAAAATTTTAACACTAGTTTGTCCATAAGCCAATCTTCAAAAGTATATAAAAAAAATTTTACCGGACCAAAAGGAAAAAAAGTTTATGACCGTTTGAAATTTACATTTTTACAAAATTGCATAAAATAGTGATTTATCGTCAAATGATTTTAAATATTTATTATAATTCAAAAAGTATAAGTCGCAGAAACTTGAAATTTTTACCAGTTATTAAGATAGGCATTTCCTCTATGTCATATTTCTTACAAAATATTATATTGATTTTTAAGCCATTTTTAGACATTTAAAAAATTCGAATTTTTTACATTTTTTTTTATAATCAGTGATAAAAAAAAATTGACTAATACAAAATACTTGAAAATTTAATAGAAGATTTCACACAAGTAGTTTTTATTGTCATTCAAAAATCATCAAAATCCATTGTCACAATTTTTTTTATAAGCGTTTGAACAGCGAATATTGATATAAAATTACATGTAAAATATAATATAATGTATAATATTCTAGACTGACAAATCATATTGGGTTTTGAAATTTGCTCTAACTCAAAAACGAAAACACGTAAGAACTTGAAATTTTGCCCAAATCTTTATATTGGCATTCTCTATACATAGTTACGTTTCCAAAGTATTTTGATATATTTTGACTTATTTATAGACAATTTAAATTTTCGATTTTTGTAAGTTTTTTTTTTAAAAAATATCTATAAAATATTTTTGGCTGTCCATAAACTCTTGAAAATGAATTAAAGGATTAAATATAAGTAATACTAATTGTAACTAAAAAATATCGGAGATGGTTTCACTCAAATTTTTTTTATAAGCCCATAAAGTTCAAATTTGTATAAAATATGTTAAAATCGCGATAATTTGCAAGTTATTTTGTAGTTGAAAATTCATAAAATTTTTTCTGTTTATACTTAAGATTCAAAATTTTAACACTAGGTTGTCCATAAGCTTATCTTCAAAAATATATAAAAAAAATTCTAGCAGACGTAAAATAAAAAATTTTATGACTGTTTTAGAATTAAATTTTTACGAAATTGCATTTTAATTCAATTTAAATATAAGAAAATACTATATTATTATATACACATTTTAGACAAACATATTAACTCCATTCAGAATCATTATTCGTATACAATGATATCTATCATTGCATTAAAATTTAACAAATCCATTGTAATTATGACCTATCCTATAAACGAGGTACACTCCACCCCCAACTGTACAGCAAAGCGAGGCCCACCCGTTTTTAATCTTGGAATTCTCTTATTTCGCGAGACTGTTCATCACATATATAGTAATTTGTGCCCATATAAATGCATATGCAATGTATTTTACTGTCTAAAACTTTGAAAACCGAACGCGTCAAGCGATTTTTCACTTGTATATGTGTAATGCCGGTTTTTCGTTTGTTTCCGATGCGGTCTTGGGACCCTTTCATGTTGTCGCTATCGCGGACATTCAAAACATCACGCGAACGGGATTGCAGTTGTGACGGGTTGCACCGATGGCATTGGCAAGGAGTACGCTCTTCAGGTAACTACACAAATCAAGACCCAAAGCAGAAGCGGCGCGATATTTTTGATATTGATGGTTTCTAACGATATTATCTGTACCGTTCTCCGGCTATATTGGACATGCCAAACCGTATCGAAACAGTAACAACTACACAGTAACATAGTATTATGTCGTTTCGCGGTCGTAGCGTATACAAAGTATATAATATGCACATATTATATGCAAATATTTATGTAATACGTCATTATCTTTTTTGCGCCACCACTGCTACTATACATCATACATGGTATAGTATATCAGTATATGATAAGTATAATTTAAACCTAATTACTTCAGCATATAATGCTTATCGGCAATGGCTCTTTAAAAATAAAAATAAAACAACCGAATCACGCCAATACATGTAATGATGTTAAATTAATATTATAGTTGGCCGATCGACGGATAAACGTGGCGCTCGTCAGCAGAAACGCGAACAAACTTCGAGCTGTGGTCCATGAGATATGTAAGTACAACCGTGACACACGATTGCTATATGATCTATGATATTTAGGGGTAGGATTCATTTGTATTTACGTAATCAAAACATGCACCACGTAAAATATATGTGCCAAAAAATATGTAATGTATAAAAAAAAAAATACATAAAATTAATAGAATGCAGGTACTTATATTAATAAGTATAGTATAGTATAGTAAGAAATATCAAATATGATATATTTATTAATATAATAGATTGTTTTGCATCATGGGTATTTAATTGAAAATTTATATCAAAGAAAAAAATAGTTAACCGTAGAAGGTTAGCTAAAAATAACTTTATAAATATTAACTGTCTTGATTGAAATTGATGACAATGTTATGTAATTTTATATCTCCAAATTCAATGTGTTGAATTGCGCTTTAACTAAACGATATTTAAACTTCGACTGATGTTATGGGGCCATATTGCTCATTATTGTTAACTATACCTAAAAGGGAAAGTTTTACATCCAATAAAACGGTAGAGGAAAGACCAGTGAGAAAACTTCTGAATTTTAATAACGTTCATTTGTGTTGGACTCAAACTTTTTTTTAGTACATTTATAACTTTTTAATTTCGGAATTTTGCCAATTGTTTTTTAAACTTTTTCAAGTCTTTCGACCGTTTCTAAAGTTTCGTCTCGGGCTTCTTATTTTGTTAAACATTCAACACGTTGTCTTAAGATATGAGAAAAAAAGAAATTATGTAGTATTATGTAAAAATATATATTGACGAAATAGATAAAAACTTGTAAAATCAAATATAACCAATTTTATCGCAAATCATACGAAGCGAATTTAACACTTGTCGAAATTGATTTACCTATAATTACAATGAAGATATGTATCTATATCCGATCCTTATTCAATTATATTACCTATATGTATTACACCATGTATTACAGTTGTAATAAAGTTAGGTATTTGTTCATAAAAAAAACTTGAAGGTTGGTAATTATGTGTAAAGTTTTATAATTTAAACAGGTTTGTTACATTTTTTTATAACATTTTTAATTAACAAACAATCATTTATTTACCTATTGTGGATCGTTTATCAACTTTATTTATCTTTTGTTTTTAAAAACTTCACAGGTTCTACTTGTAAAAGTGTGAATACACTAGAGAAAATCGCTATCAAAGTTATATGACCATTGACCAAATAATATATATTATCATACATTTCGGTATACATACAATACATTATTATAATGTTGTTTTATGGTCTGATAAGAATTTTGAAAGCGGTTTTTATTATAATATTTAATTAATAATGTTTGGTAAATCCGGCACACTTTTTAAAATTGTTTCTCATTATTTATTTTCGGCATTATTTCATAAATTTGAAAATCATTTTACTTGTTCTACTCAATTTATAAATAATAAAGCAAAATATGATTATATATTCTGCGAATATCAAACTCGTTTTTGAAATTGAATTCTAAAACAAACCCTCAATGATTAAAAAAATATAAGAGTGAGGTAAAATTGTATTCGGCCTCAAGAGTAATTAAATTGCTGTAATTTAAATATTCATTAAATAAAATAAATAATTATGTATATTATAAAGATGGGTTCTTTTTTCAAAATTATTATAGTAAATGATAATATGAAATAGGTTCTTTTACAAAATCAACATAATATAAATTAGTTTTGATCCTCACACTTTAGAGATTCTATTCTGGTTATTTTTTCTGAGAATATAATGTTATATAATAACAATTAACAACGTACCTATTATTAAGTACTAAGTAATTATGTTATATGTAAATAATTTATTAAAAATCATAATATAATCATATAAAAATAAAATCGGGTAGGTATATAGAAAATTAAGAATAAATTATTGAATTTTTATACTTGACAATGTTCATAGATTGGAACCAGTCGTACATTTTTGCATGTATTATAAAATAAAACAATAGCAGTATAGCACTAAAGAACTTTTATTTATTTTTGATTTTATTTATGTCAATATAAGAAATGAATAAAATCTTTTAAAAATTATTTATGTATTTTATATAGTACTTTGTTGTTGTTCTAGGAGTATTAAATACAAAACAATTTTTATTTTTGTTTTTTTTTTTTTTTTTAATGTTTTTTTTAATCACATTCTTCTATTTCGTCTTATATTTTACGGTTAGATTATTGCGGGTCTCTATTTGTACTTTGCATCAAAACATCATAATGTAATTTTGAGTTTTATGACATCAAAATTTATAAATATATTTTGAAATAGAAATGCTTTGTTACCAATTTCTAAATCTAGTACAACTCAAATATTTTCATTCAGGTGACTGGTGAGAAACGGGCAATTTTAAATGTATATTAGTAGTTATCTGAACAGTGAACATTAATAGTATTAGTTTTAATACAACATAAGTACTTTTTGAAAAGCATCTAGTATTCGCCAGAGTGCCTTAATTTACTTTACTACACAACACAAAAAAAAAGTACGCACAATTAAACTTATTTATTTATTTATTTATTTTTTAATAATGCAATAGGAAGGCAAAATGTACTTTGACGTTGCTGGTATAGAAAAAAATAAATCACAATATACAATGTTTTTGATTTCAACCGTGATAAAGACCTACCACGCATTATTTTATGCACAAATGTACGCCGAGTGCCATCATATACATAAAATTACGTGATTTTATCGGTGCATACAGCATACTATACTTGCTCGGATACCCAAAACATTTATTGACTTTATAAGTTACATCCAAAACAATAACTTCGTCGTGAAATTACCACATAATGAATATTAATGAGAATTTTTGCTAGGCAGCTACATTTAAAAAAAAAATTTCTATACGCTTGGTCAAAATCAAAATTAACATCAACAAGACAAATAATTTATTAGTTAAATTTATCCTTTTAAACAATAACAATTTATAGGTAATTAGTTGTGAATGTGATATATAGTAACATAAGTACATAAGTAACTTTGTAAAACTAATGTCAGAATTTGAAAATGGATTATTTTTTGAAACTTCCCCACATAACATATTTTATGTAAACACTTGTTCGACTAATATTTTATGGTATTGACGTTATTAATTATTAATGGTCTAGGATCGTAACATTTTGCCGTACCACTACAATTTAAAGGTATATAAAAGAGCCACTATAGCTTCCCTGGAATAACTAGATAGCTTTCCATAAAGTAAATTCCATAGACCATAATACCTATTATATATATGTAATCCATTAATCTCTTCAATTATAATGTTACAGATGTATATTGTGTTTATATTATTCTTACTCCTATGTTTATTATTAAACTAATTTATAAATAAATTACTTACAAAATTAATCACAATAAATTGCTTTTAAATAAATATAAATTAAATAATTCAGTTTATATCAAAATGTGTAATTTATAAGACTTAAGTAATTTTATTATTGGTTCTTTTGATCAAGTAATATTTAATATATTTAAAGAAATTAGAAGTTAAAGAGATTAACATATAAAATACATACAAACTAATAACTATTGTATGTTAATAACTGTTGTTTCTATTATTGAAGACTTGTTTTTGTACAGAAATGCCTATAATTATAATTGTGAAAAAAGTAATTAATTATTTCCATAAAATCGTAGTCGGCTTACTGCCCAGTAATTATTAAATATCCCATATTTTAGGCGACTACAAATTTTTACTGTGTGAGATATATGTAATATACAATATACGTGTTTGTTAATATATCCACTAAATATTAATTATTATCGTGTCAATACATAATATATTGATAGCTTAGACGCTTAGTACACTGTAGATTTTAAGGAAAAATTAAATTGAATATGATATAAGATTGTTATATTTATTAGTTACCTATGGTCAGGGTGAACATTAATTATGACAAACATAAGCAATGAAAAACGCATATCATTTCCACGTTATTAGATGTAAGTACTTGATTTTTGGATATTCTATAGATGTCAAATTATATTGATACGGAATATTTTGTCGTATAGAACACAAATTAGCCGTCACTAAATTTAACTGGTGGGTTGTTCTGAACATTTCGAACGCAAATTTATAATATCTACAGTCATGTCACGTCACGTACGGTAGCGATATTTGCGAACAGACTATCGCATCATCGGATCTTTTATGCGTTAGAAATTAAAATATTGTAAAATATGAATTTTTATACACGTCGTAAAAAGGTATACTTGTTGCATACCAAACAATAATTTAATCGTATCGAAATTATTCCATCAATATAGCTTCACATTAGAAAATAAACATGTAAATCGGTAGATTTATTATCATATTTACTAATTAAAATTCATTGGAAAAATAACATTAATTATACTTACCTACACAACGTCATTATAAGTCAATATTGATTATTGAGTATATAGTTACGGTAATTGGTAAACATGAGTTATGATTTAAAAGAAACAAATGTAAGTTATTTAGAGTTTGTGTTAACATACTTACATTTATTTTTTCGTTGTAATTTAGAGAAATTTAAATTTTTAGACATTCTATTGGTGGAGTAGCCGTATTTAGAGATTGACTCAGGTGGGCAATTAATCGGAGCACTTTTAGAGATGCAGAGAAAAAATTGTAAAAATAATAATGCATATTAAATAATAACTTTTTTCATACTACTGGTCCAGTAATTCCCTTCTTATTATTCATATGTACCTATGTCCTACAATAGCCGATGGTATTGCCATTGATTATAAATATTTAAATAAAAAATAATATTTTTAATTAATGGTATTACGCAGAAACGGAACTAGGATTTTTTACGCCCATAGACCAAAAATCAAATACCTTTACCCACATTTTTTTTTCTAATAATTAGAAAACAATAATTTGTATTGAGTTTAGAACCCATTATCAGTAACAAAGCCAAAAATATCAAACTAGTGCTTACTCACATAATTTTAATAATTAGTCAATATTATCCATATTTATCTTACCTACACCAAAGCATCGTTAAGTAAATAGTTTCACGATTTACAAAAAAACAGAAAGTAGAGACTATCATATTAAGATAATGTGACTTAACATCTACTACATGCCCAACAATTATGAATTTATGAATATTAATTATTTTACTTAATTATACTAATGTAAAATAAGAATATTATTTTTAATTTTACAATCAAACTAAGTATTAGTTTTTATATTTTTAAAGGTCCAACTATAACAATTACTAATAAAAAAAACTTATTTAATTCAATTAATACTTATTTTATCCTAAATATTGTATGCGAATTAAAAATAGTATTTTTACATCAAATATGGCATTATCTAATATCTGCCAAACACATACTTTTTTTGTACGAACACAAATTTTATAAATAATGTTATCGTGGTAGTAATACGGGAATCAGTTGAACTTGTTCTCAGAATTCTACGTGATCGTCACGTAGCGTCGTTTGTGCGATATCGAAATATATATCTCCAACTAGATGAATAAAGAAAATAATATAAATAGTTTAACATTAGTAATACCATGGCTGTTGGGTGTTTGGGACAATAGCAATTGCTAATGGCCATTATAATGGCCCGCATACTGAATCTATGATACTTATTACGAGCACAATATTTAAGAACTTAAAATAATTATATTTTCAAATATTGTGATTACGAGAAGGCTGCATTGGTTCACATTGGCATGCGACGGGCGACGCACGATAATACATGTCATTAGCGTAAAGTGTTTATGTTCAGTAACGATTCCCTTTTAAGATTTGTTATGTTAAAAATGTTTTCTCATTTACTAAAATGTCACCGACTACTACAGTTCAATTAACATTGAATTTGAATAGAATTCTTATTAAAAAGAACCGAACGGGGACTCGCTCTGCGTCCAGCTGTACTGTTGGGGGTGGAGTGGACCTCATTTATAGGGTAGGTTAAATGGATGTGTTAAATTTTAATTCAATGATTGGTATCAATGGTATCAATGTAAACGAAAAACAATTTTAACGTAGATGATTTGTTAGTCTATAATACGTATATTATATAATATATTATGCTATATTGAAATAGTTATATTGTCAATATTTGCTTTTCAAACGCTTATTATTAATTAAAATTAAAATGGGAAAAGCTATAGTTTTTTATACAGAAAAAAAATTAAAATTTTTGTTTTTGTGAATAAGACCGCGAGCTGCATACGATTATGACGAGAGCCGCAATTTACGAATACGAATACGAATAGTGGTGAGCGGATACACATCATACGATTGTGGCTGATGGGTCAAGACTCGAGGGGATCCTGAAGGTCAAGACGGTTGAATACGCGCAGGGAAGAAGGGAGAACAAAAAATAAAAAATAAAAAATAAAAAACGTACATCTGCGTTTCTATGTGTGTTCGTATTTTTAAAACCGGTTGTGTGTATGTGTGTGTGTGTGTGTGTGTGTGTGTGTGTGTGTGTGTGTGTGTGTGTGTGTGTGTATGCGTACACATTATTCTATAGGTAATTTCCTGGTTGGTATATTATGATGGAAAATTGTAAAACGTTAAACACTCTACAACATAACCGTTTTAACGTTTTAGAGTAACATGCGCGTACGCATGCACGTCTTATATATAATACACGTCGTTTATATACTTATTTGCTCGTACATTTTTGTGCTCCTCATTGTCTGTCACTGGACCCTTTGTTAAACGCCCTTCATCCGGTGTCTTTTTTCGGTCACCGCCGCGCCGTCTATAGTAAAGCAAGATACATACGACACATCTCGGCTGTTTTGAAATAATACACCGATCTTCGACAAACGACGAAAAAAATAAAAAATAATAAAATACAAATAGACAAATAGTAGGCACACGATACAGAAATATTCTCAGTTTCTATGCTAATAGTTAATATTATATAGGTACTGTACTAGTGTACATGGTCATAATGTGTCAATGTGAAAAAAAGGTGTAAGATGAGGAACGCGAAAATAGTTTTAGCCTACGGGTGCCAGCCAAATTAACTCTAAATACGGCCCTGTCTATTATAGTTGTCACATTGTACTGGTATGGTAGTTTCGATACAGAATATTTTGTCGCTTGGCACGCAAATAACCCGTCAATAAATAAATTCGAATAATTAGTTGTGTTCGAGCAATTAACGTATTATGTTATAAAGTGTAACCAACTGGCTGTAATATCGATAATTTCTTGTAAAGCAGAGGTTCCCAAACTGTGGATTGCGACCCAAAAGTTTGCTGCGATTATATTTTTAGTGGGTCCCGTTATATTTTCAAATAATAAATATTTTTTTAAATGTGTTTCTATACTTCCGTTTATAAATATTTTTTTTGGTGATCAAATCCAGTTTAAACATTGACTGTTATCTCCGAGTGTGACAATTACGAGTTTATATACTTCCGTTTATAAATATTTTTTTTGGTGATCAAATCCAGTTTAAACATTGACCGTTATCTCCAAGTGTGACAATTACGAGTTTATGCGACCGTATACGACTAGATTAATAGTTTCTGAAAATATACGATTTATTCACAACAAATTTGAAATTAAACCTGCATGACGTTCAAAACGAATGATTATTTTCAGAATACGTTACACGCGCGCAATTCGTTACGAGTATATTACATTTTCGCAAATAACCAATAAATTGATTTCTTTTGTGGTTTTAATTTTTATGCAATTAATATCAACAAATGGTTAAATAGCTCTAAGTTCAGTAGAAACTGAAGAAACAGAGCAATATCTGTGTCAACGGTTACAAAAAAAAGAAATGATGAGCCTTCAACCGGTTCTTAGTAATTAAAAAATAACTGATCTACAAAACTGCAAAACTGCAAAAAAAAAAGGCCATTAATATTATTGTGCGTGACCAAAATTTGAAACATTTCCAAAATATTGTACCATAAAAAGTTTATGATTCTCTAATGTAAAGCATTTGTTTATGACACAAGTCCCGCCCAAACAACTCTGTAATATAACATCATAATAATAATAATTGGCCAAAATGTGATTGCAGTAAGTTTAAGTATAAGTTTATATTACAGACTTGGTTAAATGGTCCACCTCACCACAAAGCATAACCGCTTATCGGTGATGAGTGATGATGGAGTAGGTGCCAATGAGAACAAATCTAATGTATATAAAGAAATTATTTCCCAGTTTGTTAATATTATTTATTATCTTGAATTTTGTTTTTTTTTCTTTTCTGCGTCGTAGACAAGCGGCACGCGGATGCCGTCCAGACACGAATGGTCGTCGCGGATTTCACGTCTTCCAGCGGAACCGTTGCCCTGGGCCCCACATACGACACTGTACGCCGTGGCCTGGCCGGCCTGGACGTAGCACTGCTGATCAACAACGCCGGGCTGTCATACGCGCGACCCGAACGGCTGCTCGACCTGCCGCCTTGCTGTTCCGGCGATCCGACCGCCGCCGACCCGTGTCGCGATATAATCGAGTGCAACGTGCTGGCCATCGTGGCCATGTGCCGCATAGCGATGCCGCTGATGGTCGGCACGGACGACGTCCGACGGGACCACCGCGAGTACCAGCAGTTGTGCGATGAACGTTCGTCACTGTTGCGACAGCCCCAGCAGCAGCCACCGCCGCCGCCGTCGCCAACCACCCATGGCGGGGTAGTCATCAATGTGTCGTCCCTCTCGGCTCAGCTACCCACTCCCCTGCTAGCCGCATACAGCGCTTCGAAGGTACCGTATATAGTGTGGTATCCGTACCGTTTATTATTTAACGCGGTGGTTTTTACGGGGGTCAAACGACATTTTTACACGTACGAGGGTCATTTTTTTTTTTTTTTTTGGTTTATCTGGATATTTTCTGAAACCGCCAATTCGGCGAGAAGAAACGTGAATGTCGAACATGTCATAAATAATTAACTTGGAAAATTTATATTAGATATAAACTGTAACTCCACGACATCAAGGACGACGTCAAAGGGGTGCGGGGTGGCAATTTCCCCCCCTCCAACCATCACCCGGGAAATTTTCGCCCATGAAGCACCAGACTTCACAGCACGTAGTACGTACTTGCAAACAATTTTTGGGTGCATAAGTAACTACTGTGATTTTGTATATTATTGTTCGTATAATTTACGATCACCCGAATCAGCCGGATCACATTCCGTTTCAAACGTGTGAACGGTGATTATCAGATTATACGAAAATAATACATACATAATATAATGCCAAGAGTGGTATTATCATTGATCAAACATACATCAATATATACATACATACATCAATGGTATTATAATACTATTATATTGTATTTATCAAATTTATTATGCCGAAGTCGATAAAAGTGGACTGGTTCAAAGGAATTATATATATTCACGTCCGCTAATTGAAAATCTGGAATCTCACAACTCGTTTTTGTACAGCACTCATGCTATCACTGAATTTTGTTTGTGCGTTGAGATATAATATTTAGTTTTATGTATTTCAACAATATTATTAAGCGTCTTAATTATGATAATGATCGATACCCGCTACGGTTGTATATTATACAGATTATTTTCATATTCATTCACTAAATATTTTCATTATCCATACATTTCATATTCATATTTCAATTTCAATTTATTTATATTTATGTATAACATTAGTATAATATGTTATATACAGTCATATAATTTTCACAGGTATATAACCTTAGTAATGAAATTGTTTCGTTTTTTTTTTTTATTATCAAGTACAATCATGAGGCTTCCCCATCCAAAAAATGTAATTGTCCTTTCTCGCTCCCCCCCTTCACAGCAAAAAATCATCTATCGATGAATTATTATTTATATTATTAATTATTTCATTATTCAGGTCATAACTCAATAACTATATTGTTTACCATAAATATCAAGTTCTTATTCATCTTTAACTTTGAAGCGCATACACGTACACACATTTATACGAACTCAAACATTTTATGCTTACACACGTTTACCCATTTAGGACATTTAGGTACTATTCCTTGTGTTAATTTTTGCGTGATAAGCTCAATCGAATATTCTAGTTAATCGATATTACCGCTAAATATACCTAAATTAGAGTAAGTAGACATTATACGCATTTGATATTTAAAGACTGTACTCCCAAATAGGACAGGGAATATGGCTGTTATACGCTTTATAATCGTATGCAATGTATAAACATTTATAGCAGTATTTATAGTAGCATAAACACACGTATTTTTTTTGAAAACGAATCGTTCGGTATTTTTTTATACATGTATATTATGATTACTATAGCACGTTTTCATTGCCCTAATTGTATTTTTTCTCACAACCCACATCCTATATATCCCCTATAATCACCTACTATATAGTCCTATACAATATAATATTGTCTACTTTAAACATACCGCCATACCGGTTCGAAATATTTACACGCACCATCTGTCACTTATTTTTGTACAAATGCACTCAACACATGTGTTAATGTGAGTCGCCCCGTCACGAATATAACATGCAGTGGCGACTCGTGGCTTGGACGACGGGACGATTGCACCCCCTACTAAAATAAATATAAAGAAGAAAATTGTATATTTATAAATTTTTAAAAAATCAATAATTAAACTGCATTTTTCGAATGGTATATCCTTTAAAATATTATACATATTATAATATTACACATATTTTACATTTTGCATACATTATGCAAACATTAAATTGTTTTCCTCGGATACGCAAACAAACACGAGCACTGAGCAATTTGTGTTATTCAGAATACGTACAATATAACTTATAAGAGATAGCGGGGCAATAGTGTGCATGCGGGTATATATAATAAATATAATACGGATTTTGGACGACTGGGCAGCGTCGTTCTGTACAGTTAATATTAGTTATTATTTATTTTTAAAATTATATACGTATACGCTCATCGCTTGTTATCGATTATTATACTCGTATATTAAAGTACTATTATGTATATTTAATATGTGAAGTTTCATAATTGTGTACCTGTACGTTTATAGTTTTATACCACATTCTCATATCTGCAAATACGCAATACGCTTTTTGGACGAACAGCAGCATCGTCCGTGATATGAATTGTATTTTTATTTTTTACTGCGACCTGTGATTATGGACGTTACTCTCACTACGTCAGGCCTTTATTCATAACTCCATAAATTATATAATAATATATACAATAATTTATTTACGTACTATGTTTAAAATACTTGGACGAACAAAATATTAAGCATAAAAGTAATGATATGTGTATACTGTATTATGTATTATTTTATTACCTATACGTATAACTAGGGGTATTATTTTTAAAGTCTCTCCTCCACCACCAGCACCCACGAGCCACCACTGATAACATGGGTCGTCCAGCTCTATTTATTCTGCAACGTTTGTCGTCGAGTTTATCATCGGACTTTCGGACTCAATTATTTTAATACATATTTCTGTATGACTGTATATAATCATATATCCATATAGGTGCATCGTATACTACATAGCACATAATATTATATTATATAGTCTAAGTATATTATATTTGTGTTATCATGTGTATAGGGTATATCAAACAGTAATCTTGCATAATTACATGAGTGATAATAAATGCTTTATATTCTAGATGTAAGCGTTCTATTCATGATACAATCAATCGTATACGATATATTGTCAAAACGACTATTGTACAGTATACATAATATCTCTATGGTAGCCATTTTTCATACATCGAGTTTGAGGTTGAGTCTTTAGCGTAGAGCGTATGGATTATATAATACATAGTATGAAATATGAAAATAATATAACACGTATCAAACAATGGGGTTTGCCAAAGCCAAATGACAAATATGTCGTAACGTATCTATTCATATTCATATTTTATAGTATGATTAAAATACATTTTTACGATATTTAATATGATTAAAAACTTTATTTCATTGTCCACATTATATTTTTTCCAATATTGTGTCCGAATATGAAATTAATAAATAAAATAATTTATAGCATGGGTGGTCAATATTATTATGTTCGCGAGCCACATAGATAAATTCAATCATATCAATATAATCATTTATACAGTTTGATCCAAGTAGTTAAGGTAGCCCGGTCTATAAAATACAATATTTTTTTATATAAAAGTGTACCAAAAAAATTAAAATTTATGGTAATAATTGGTAAATTTAGGTTTTTGTTAATAAAATGCAAGCCGTATGCCACGGTGACACATAGCCCTACAACTCGTGAGCCACAAGGTGAACACCCCTGCTCTATAGTGTAGCGTGTAACACTATTATAGTCTATAAATACATTAATGTTTGCGAGTCCATAATATTTAAAACATACATGGTGTAGTGTACGTTTATCGTTTATATTAAAAGTCAAGGTCGAAGTGTATTAGAAAAAAAAATACGAACAAACCCATAAAATTATGATAATAATTAACAAACCGAAAACAAGAAGACTTCCATAATCAACAAAGTACCCCGGGACTACAATATTATCATGATATAGGTTTGGTATTTGGTTACAGGGATTGACGATCATCGTATTGGTGAGGATTGGTGTAAAGAGAAATAATATATTATAACATATAGTCGTAAAATAAACATCTAAAACTAAATAAGCAATGTTAGACCGAATGGTAACTATATACAGTATACATGAATGATAATTTTTGAACGAAGTTTAAAATTTAAAAATTTAATTTTACTTAAGAATTTTGTTACTATACACCACTGTCGTTATTTAGTGAAAGGTTAAACATTTCGTTGATATTTGACTTATGAGCGTATGTACTTTAATAGATATCTTATTTAAGTATAATGAATTCAAGGAGATTTCTGTGACCTATGAGTTATGGTACATAGTACAAAAATAAAAAATGAACTGTTTATTTTTCATTTACAAATAATGTTTTGTATATTTGCTTATCGGCTTATAATAAATAAGCAACAAATCGTATGTTTATCAATAAATATCATAAAGGGCATTATTTCCGGTGGATAACATATTTTATCATAGTAAAATATTTTTTAGAATTATAAAAATGAAAAATGTAGTTATATTCATACTGCGTGCAACACAGCACTTTATTCTCAACTAATGTTAAATAAAACCTGAAATTGAACTCCGTTGTTCACAATAGTAATATTTCATAGTAAATATTAAATACCTACTATAGATACATATTTTGAACAGTTTAGGCTTTACAATTTTTAAAATATTTTAATTACCAACCAAAACATATAATTCCCTTTAACGTCGACAAAAATTATGTGTCATCATCTACAAATGAGAATTAAAAGAATACTTTGTTCAATGAAAGAAACACCTAAATCAACAAGACTCTTTAAAAAGTTTAAACGCTTGAAAGAATGAACCTAAAAATTCCAAATAGGTATCTATTATAGGTATGTCATAATATGACATTAAATTAAAATGGAAACAATTGTAAGCAAATAATTATTTGACAAAAAAAACCATTAAACTATAATAAAGTGCAGTAAAATATTGATAATTTTTAGAAAAAAGTAGTTTTAATTAGAAATATACTCTTCAAATACATATTCTATAAATATCCTTTTTATATTTCAATAATAACGATAAAGATTAGAGGACGGATTTCGAAGGCAATTTCATCAAACATGCCATATCATCAACATATCTGCTTAAAATTCGTAGACAAGTAATTTAATTATTGTTTTATAAGAACAACTTTATGCTCTAAAAAAAATTCAAGAAAATGCCTTAACCTTACAGTCATTACTATTATTATTATTTTTAATTTAATCAAATCCAATGTAGTTTATACAAGGTCAACAAAGAATAAATTATTTATATTAATTAGTTATTAGTTTATTGAACGTAATAATTTTAAAACATTTCGTTTTATGGAAAATGTTTATCCTGCATGACCTAAAGGGGAAATATAATAATGTGACCAGTAATGGGTTAAAATCGCAATTATAATATATTATGTATTACTCAAGTTTTAAGTACTACTCTAGAGAAATAGGCATTTTTGGTAAAATTCCAATAAAATTATTATTCGTGCAATTTTCAAAAATTGATTAAATAATACTTTTAATAACGTGTCAATTATATTGTATCTATATTCTATGGTGGTTGAATTAAAACTATTACATTACTATACTGTTGGATAAAATATTTTCCGTAATATTTTAATCGCTCATCTTTAGTAAATTATAGGTTTATAGGTAATTGTGAGTTTAATGTATACGTTTTGGCTGCAACCTATTCCCGTTTCTAATAAATTACGTTTGTAAAATTATAATTATTATGCGTATTCGTAAGACGACACTTAAACACAAAATTAGCAGACGAGTAGATTTACTTTGTTCATAAGTACATTTTAAATCGTATACGTGACCAAATGTCTATATGAGAATAATCACTAATTAGTAATAAATCAAACAATATTTTGTGGTTTGCGTTTTAAAAAATTACGAATGCTTATATGTCCATCATGTGCTGCGCTCTAACGGTTGCTTTGACAACGCCCGAAAATAATGTTTAGATCACTATACTCTGTTGCAGACGACTATTGTAAAGTGTTGGTACTTTCACGACCCCTTAAACGTAAATGTTTTGCATTGTTTTTATCGTAGTCGTTCTATTAATATGGGTCTTTAATAGGGTTATTAAACAGTATAGATTACATAATATTACGTGTGAAGGGATACGTAATAAAAATGCTAAATACTATAAACACCATTTTCGTTTTTAACTGTGCCTATATTAGGTTATACTTTTAAACATTTATAATTATTATGTTATTCAATTTTAAGTTATCATTTGATTTCATTGCTGTACAGATTATATTTGCTGTAAGATTATAAGCTTATTGTGTATTTAAAATTTAAATTCGTTTTTTTTTTCAATTTTAATTTTGGATATTGTTATTATTGAATTTGTTTAAAAAAGTGTGTCTGTATGTTAGTAGGTATATGTATGTGTGTATCTTCGTTGTATTGATAATATTATACAATTACTATGCTATTAAAATTCAACGTCCGTGCGTCCGGCAGTATAAAATAGAGATCTAGCCTTTTTATTACGTATATAAATTGGGTTTTATATTTAATTTGAACTATCTCTTGACATATTATAAAAATAAATTATATTTTATGATCACATAAATTCGTAAAACTTGACCTTTGGATATCAAAATGTTAATAATACTCTTGAGTCTTCACATCTGTGTTATTGATAAATCTGTTTATCTTTTATTCTTGTCGTCTCTGAATGTTAAGTTATCAAGTATACCAAACACAGTTTTATCTATATGTATAATAGAACCTAAGCTGAGCCATTAATTTTAATAATGTTCTCAACGTAGTTAATATAAAACACAAAAGTAAATTTAATAATAATAATAATAATAATAATAATAATAAATATATCATATATCTGTGTTTTTATACACCTATAGTTATATATTTAATATATTCATTTTAAATTTGTATGTAATAAGCATATTTATAACTTAATCTTTATCCTAAATAGTGTTTGGCGAGTTCCTTATAAAAAGGAATTCGTTTCTTTAAAAAATAAATGAGTTCCTTTTTAGTTCCAAATAAAATAAAAATTCTTATTTAATCATACATTTTTTTTATTCATAGATATACTTTGGTGCTTTACCTAGTACCTAATGACTAAAGATTAACTTTAACGATTAAGTTCAATAACGATTAACGATCACAAAAAATAAATATTGGCAATATTGAATATTCACACTAAGAAAAAAAAAATTTAATTTATATTATTTACATATCTGTGTAAATTGGAACTCGAAAAGAACGAACAATATTTCGTAATTTTTCCTTAAAAAAGGAACTCGTTCCAGGAATCCGTTTCTTTTGGAACTCGTTCCTTCCAAACACTGATTCTAAATCTACATATATTTTTAATTAATAAAAAAATATGATCTAGTTTTTGTTTTATGTATTCCATAGCATGTAAATATTTTTAAAGTGGTATTATTGGCCACAGCCACTAATAATTAGTGTAATTAATGGATACTTCTTTTACTAGTAATTTAAGTTTGCATTTAAATTATATGTAGAAAAAAGCAAAAGATCATTTTTATGAAGTGTGTTTTATTTTTAAAAATTAATTGATAATAGAATAAATTAATTCTTATGTTAATTTTATATTTCTCAAAGTAAAATGTGAATAAATTTGTCATCACAACTATGCTTAAAATTATTTACTTGCACCTGGTAATTACAACAGCGACTGCATTAGATATGTCTTAAAATATAATATACATTACTTAAGAGGAAATCCGTTCCAATAATTATTAGTACAAAACTTCTGAATTTTTTTTATACTGAAGATTGTATCTCTACCATAAACGAGACATGAATATTATTGAAACATGAACATATATGTTAGTTTAAAAATAATACGTATAAAAAGTACGAAAAGTTAAGAGTACGAATATATAGCACTTCTCGTTAATGTTATGGAAGCATTTGAAAATAACGAGTACATCCGTATCAACATGTTTTTAAGGTCGTTTTATTTTGAGTTGTATGGTAACGAAAATATTTTTAAGATTATTGTAATAATTGTAATGGATCTACTAATTTGGATCATAATACTTCAATCCATAAAAGAAATACGATCATAGATTTAAACCTAATCAGTGATACATATTTATATGAGATCCATAAGTTTTCTTAAATGTTAATTATGCTGTTGAAGTTATAGTTGCGTCCTCTTTTATATTCTAGACAACATATGACGGTAGGTACGTGCTATGCAGCTACACTGTTCCCCTGAGGCGGATAAAAATATAAAAATATCTCAAATTACATAAGCTTAGACAATATAAAAATGTTATTGTGTACACTAATTAAATAAATAGTATTGTAATGAGTCATATAGTTACTTATAGAAACATCGAATTTTTTCAAAAAAAAAAAAACAGTTTTATAATTAATGCTACTATAAAGTATTTCTAAAAAACTGCATTATATATAATTTTTAATATCGGGATAGGGAAACGAATTTATATAATATGTCGTCATAATGTAAATACATATTCTATTATAATGTTGATAATAAGTAATAAATTAATTTTAATTTTAAAATCAATAAGGTAAAACGAATTTATATAATATGTCGTCATAATGTAAATACATATTCTATTATAATGTTGATAATAAGTAATAGATCAATTTTAATTTTAAAGTCAATAAGGCGATATGAAGATAAGACTTAGATAAAAAAAGTAAATACATTTTTACATATTTTAATTGGCACTTGGATTAAAATATCAAAAGTTGATTAAACCAATACAGCCAAAACGTTTTAATTTAATTTAGCCATTGATCTCGTCGATAAATTAACATTCGAAAAAGTTTAAAGTAAAAAAAAAAAAGAACGGGTGGGCCTCGCTTTGCTGTACAGTTGGGGGTGGAGTGTATCTCGTTTATAGGATAGGTCATTATTACAATGGATTTGTTAAATTTGAATGCAATGATAGATATCATTGTA
>JAIPRK010000043.1:0-97870 GCA_025469195.1 Chaitophorus viminalis | reverse complement strand
TCAATTAAATATCTAAATCAGACTATCTGAGTAGGTAAAGTAATACTGAATAGCGGGAATTAAATAAATATGATAGCATTTTTAACTAGTTAAGTTATGTCATAAATAATAACTAGTTGTAAAAAAAATCTAAACTGATTTTGCTCAACATGGGTAAGTAAAGACAAAAGAGTAGGTAGGTACATTAATGCAAATTATTGCATAAGGCAGTTGCAGTTTTTTTTAGTTAATTAGATTTATTGCCTAGTAAGCTAAAAAAATAAGTTCTAAGCCCTGCTTTTTACCAAAATTATTTTCTTCTAACTAAAAAAAAGCAAAATATACATGCATATCTGCATACCTCCTTAAAGTAGAGAAGCTTCAATTTTAATAATTTTTCAACATCGATGTCACACTGTCTGTTACAGAGCCTATCAGCTTATAGTTTTATTAATTGATAACAGGTTTTTGATAACCATTATCCATTTCCATTAAGAAAAAATAAGCACTGTATTTTTAATTTTTTAATATAATATTATACTAAAATATGTAAGCACAAAGCACCTATACATGAAACACATTCAACAATGTCCAGGGGGGGGCGATCGCCCCTATCGCCCCCCCCCCCTTGTATACGCCCCTGATATTACGTAGGTTTTGTTATAATCTTTTTAAATTAATGTAAATTTATATTTCTCTGAAAAACTTTTAAAAAAGTTGCTTTCTTTTGAATTAATGAATATCATAAACATATTATATATATATTTATACAATCACTTCAAAATTCAAAACATTAGGGATAAAAAATAATAAAACAAATTACTAGGTAAAAATTAGTAAAAATAAAATAAAAATGATCACTAATGTTTCAATTTAACCTAATTTTAATTTTTCTCCTCAGTGTTTGTATAATAACATGTATTTGTATTTGTTACAAAACAATATGCGTTTTATGGAATCTAATACACTTTTGCGATTTGAAGTGTCAAAATTTGATTACAACATTTTCATTCGTGGACATACTTTAGAATATCAGATGTTTACTAATTATTTATCGTTCAAAGAAAATTTGAGTTTTATATCATTTTATAATTGACTTATTTTGGCTGGTACCCAATAGGTAATAAGTCTCTTTAACAAACGAATTGAAATTGCTCACCAACTTATCGTTAATAGAGATTTATTTTATTTGTTTTATTCTGGCAAATCGAAGTAAAAAATCGAAAAAAAATTAAAAATGTTATTTCTAACTCGCGGAGTTTTGCTGTCAGTCGTTTGGAATTCACAAGAGACAAATCGTTTTCAGAATGTTTCATTAAAGCCAGAACGGGACACCATCTGCAGAGAGAAAATATTATTAAATCGACGAACGCCCAGTCGCTATACGGTTGTGAGACCATTTGTGCCAATGAACAAACATTTACTTGTAATATATTCAGTTACAGGTATAGACTATAATAGATAGTCAAACAAGACTTCTTGTACTTTAAAACGAAATAATACCATGTTCCTGCTTTTGTAGGTATAGCTTTACGTCTTCTATGGATAATTGCCACTTGGGCAACAAAATGCTCAGGCAGTTGGATATTTTCCAAGATTTAGTGCCGGACAGAGATTGTGACGTATTCGTTAGGAACGAACTCAGTCAACCCGGATGTCAGCCGGCCAGGAATTGGGACACCGGTTAGCCATATCTTACATTTTTTTTTATAAGCATTTTAAAATTAGAAGCTTAAAAATTATTCATGTAATTTCAATTATTTGATATTAAATAATTTATAAAATATATTATATGTGATCGAAAATAATTCGTCACGTGTCCATCAGCTACAAATTACAACACACGATTTATGAAATACGAAACACATGAACAATGTGTATTTTTAAATTAGGTAATTGTATTTTACATGTCGACTAGTTTTCGTGTTTTTATTTAGAATGTTATTTAGATTGTTCAACTATAAACTAATAATTCAGTTACATTTATGATAAATATTAATTTTAAATTAATAGGTACTTTTGTAACATTCGGCGTGTTTAACATGGCCGAGTTCACTCTGTTTGACATATTATATTATATTATATGAAACATGTACCTATTAATAGAGTTGTGCACATTATTTCAGATTGTTTTGAACGAATCCGGAGTGGCTTGACGTTGGAAACGACCATAATCAAGTTTTCAGTACAAGCTGAAAATTTGCACGAGTGTGAACTCATATGCCTCCACGTAAAACATTTTACTTGCAGAGTATTCAGTTTTCGGTATGTACTTTATGCTGATATTGCACACCACATTTGTGTCGTATTATTGTAATATTATGAGCTATTAGTTGTTTACAATAATTTTGTTATCTCTGTGACTCAGTTGTATAAGTAGCGTAATTGAGGGATGCAAAACCGATGCATTGCATCTCGGATATTCTACTCTGTCTATTTATAAACTAATTACGAATTTATTTTCTAGTTATATACATTGTATAAACATATCATGAATAGATAGGTGTTATATTATATAGACATTTATTAATTTATTATCATTGCGTAGATATTCTATTACACAAATCTAACAAAATGTGTTTATTTTATGTTGTTAATCAAGTTATACCTTATAAATACATTGTATTATACTTATAAATGTAATCTAATATATTTTGATGTCGGAATTATTTCAATGTAAAAAACCGGATGGGTCTCACTCTGCTGTACAGTTGGGGGTGGAGTGCACCTCGTTCATAGGATAGGTTCATTAGTTCATTACAATGGATTTGTTAAATTTAGATTCAATGATAGATATCATTGTATACGAATAAAGATTCTAAATGGAGATGATATGTTGGTCTAGAATAGATATAATATAAATATATAAAATATTATGTTATATTTAAATTAAAATATAATGTTAATATTTGCTTTCCAAACGCTTATAAAAAATAATTAGGACAATGGATTTTAATAATTTTGAAAGGACAGTAAAAATAACTTGAGTGGAATCTTCTATTAAATTTTCAAGTATTTTTTATAAACAACTGTAAAAAAAAAAAAATGTAAAAATTCGAATATTTCAAATGCCTATAACTTATAATAAACCTTGTATTAAATTTTCAAGAGTTTTCGGAAAGTTAAATAAATTTTATAGATAATTCAAAAAAAAAAACTTACAAAAATCGAAAATTTAAATTATCTATAAATAAGTCAAATTAAGTCAAAATACTTTGAAAATTTAACCATGTATAGAAAAACCATTATAAAGATTTGGTGAAAATTTCAAGTGTTTGCGGTTTTTCGTTTTTGAGTTAAAGCATTTAAAAAAAAATTATTTTGTCAAAACGTGGTTTTACGTAAAATTTCCCTTTTTTTTGTAATTTTTTTATTGTTTTTTTCCACGCTTTTGAAAAATATTGAAAAAGTTGGATTTTTGATTCGCCTAAGTATCATCTATATTCATTTTTCTCACAGGAAAGTTGTAGTTTAAAAAAATCGAACCATTTTTAGTACTAAAACCAATAGATTCCATCACTCCGTTTAGAATCTAAAAAATGTTGATTATGAGACTATGACAGTTAGCACATAGTTTAAATTGCATTTTATCCCCCTCCTCCCCATTATAATATTGACTTGTGCCACAATTATTACCTATACAAACGCATGATAATAACAACCGAATGATCAGGCTAACGAGTTGTCTCATTGTCTGTAATAATATATAATCTGTGTGTCTTTTTATCAATCTAGCCGGGCGCAGTCCGTCATCGGAAAGTGGTCGGACAACTGTTACTTGACTGATTACCCGGTAACGGACATGGACCCAACTAAGCATTTCATCGACGACTCTGGCTGTGATATCTATAACCGTGGCAGCTTTGGCCGTGGATGTGAACTAGACAAAATTCCGCCCTCCGCCGGATGGCCTTTGGTTTCCGGTCTGGATAAAATTCCGCCTTCCGCTGGATGGCCTCTTGTTCCAGGCCAGGACAAGATCCCACCATCCTCCGGGTGGCCTTTGGTTCCAGGTCAGGACTTGACACCCACCGTGCTTACCACGTACCGACCGCAGTACGGAGTGCCACCGCCATTGTCACCAACGCCGTCTCTTTACGGTCCAAAGTACGGTCCACCGCCATCGCCTCCAGTACATTTTTATCCTAACGGATCACCATCACCGTCGCTGCCAGGACAATTTAACCCCGACAGACCACCTCCGACATCACCACCAGGACAGTTCCACCCCCCCGAACCACCACCGTCATCGCCGCCTGTACAGTTTTACCCAAACGATCCACCATCGTCTTCGCCGCCCGTACAGTTTTACCCAAACGGACCACCATCGTCTTCACCACCCATACAGTTTTACCCAAACGGACCACCATCGTCTTCGCCACCAGTACATTTTTATCCCAACGGGCCAACACCAACACCGTTACCATCACCGCTGCCATCGCCACTACCACCACAATACTTTCCCTCAGGACCGCCATCGACATTATCACCACCATCTATTTATATTCCCATAAAGCCAACCGTCTTCGATTCTTCCACTAGATCTACGGGTACTTTTGTGCCATCACTACCACCCACCACGTTTTTCCAGATTCCGGAAGAGTACACTCCCGTGTCGATCAAACCCGTATATGGAAATGCTATCCCGGGAGGTGTGTTCTACCCTTATGGCCAGAATCCCACTAAAGTTCCTACAGTTTACGGTACTACGGACAAAACATGTAAGTAAAAATATGTTATTTTATTAAATATAGTATTTTTACTTGACTTAATAAATTATTAAAAAATCAATAAAAAACCAAATTCATTATACTGATTTAAATTAAGATTGTTAAGACTTTTCTCTGCCAGTATACTATTTATCGTAAGTTTTTGTTCATATTTTTTGATATTCCTATATTTGCAGTGTGCTATATTAATTTCGGCAATACAGCTAGACTTTTGCCGTCGGCTATCAAAAAATCTATGAGAGTCGAATCGGAATACCAGTGCAAGATGGAATGCAACCAGGCTAGAGAGAATCAGCAATTTCGGTGTTCTACACTCAGCTACTTGTAGGTACAGATTTTCTTGGTCCTAATATCATCCCTCACTGAATGCAACAATGGGGTGCAAGAGCGCTTGAAATGCGGTGTTATAAGTTATCCCGTTGTTTTGCAGTGAAGGTTATTGTGAGCTGAGCGACATTGAAATGACTAATTTAAAACCAAACCAAGATTTCACTTTGGACCAGCAATTTGTTTTGTATACTTGGGATTTCAACGAAGTTCACTGTTTTAGCTCACCAATGGCTAAATTCTCTCCGGCCAGTAACTGTAAGTATCAAACGTTGATTATTCACCTTTGTATTTATTATTCACCTTTATTTTTAATATAAATATTTCGTATTTTGTATAATACTATAGTCCCTACTGGTAAGGAGTGGACGTGGATGAGGTTCACAGTCAACGGACAGCCATGCAAATCCGGTTCGTATTGCACTCAAAACAACAACGTCGGAATATGGTCCTGTCCGATCGATCAAGGCGACTGGGACTATTGTTGCAGGCCCGACCACAAATGCGGTTATTCTGAAGGAGTCAGTTATCCTTGGTAAGTTCCGTAGGAGGTTAAAAAAACTATCCACATCGCATTAATTGTAGATGAAAATAGAGATGAAACGACAGCCCGTATCTATTATTTTTGAAAACAACTCAAATTCGTAAAAAATATCGAGCGACTTGCGCGGTTCTCGTTCTTATTATTATTAATATAATTTTTTCTATCATTTCACGTTTTTCTTCGTTGCATATCGTGTACAGGTGTCACGTGGGAACGTCGGAAGAGCAGTGGCGGCCGTGTAGCGACAAGTATTACCCGACAAGTGGTGGACCTGCGCAGACTTGGCCGGTGACATACATCCACAACACCGGACCGCCGGCGAGCTCGCCCACAGGCGCTCCAGCTCCTTCCGGCCCGCTACCGTCGCCCACGGGTACCCCTTATCCTTCCGGCTCGTCGCCTTCGCGGGACAACGACGGCAACAACGGTCCAACCACCACAACCGAGCACGTGCAGACGCTGATCGACCAGTTCCTGTCCATATTCAAGTCATCGTCCGAGACTACCAGCACCAGCCACCCATCGGTGTCGGACGAGACGCCCAGCGCGTCCACGCCGCAGAACGTGCACCAAATCAACGGCCACGCGGACCTGTTGCCGGGCTTCCGGGTAGTGGATGTTACCGACAAACCGGTGGTGGCGGCCAACCGGCTGTACTCGTACGGGGCCGGTCGCGGGTCCACCAACAGGTTCACCGTTAAGCGCAAGCCGTTCGTTTATTACGTCCAGTAGTGCGCCGCCGAACCTGTCGTATGCGTCGCAAATGTTCCTTTAATGATATTACCGCACGTTCTGTATACTATAAGTAGTGCGTTATTATTGTACTTATGTTCAACAGTATACTTCACCCCACCCATGTGTAGTTAAGTGAACGTAACTTCCCGCAGCCAAACGCCACGCACAACCCTTCAACTTTTTCCCGTCGCCCCCCTTTTGCATTTGATACTTGATGCGACCTAGTCCATATACCTACCGTTATTGTTATATATCGTTGGTGACCTACAGCGAGAATTTGGTTCGGACCATAGAGTAATAATATGTACTGTATATATTATGCGAGAGATTACATAATTATTATATAACATATTATTTAAGAGATAAAATAATATACTATTTGCAAAATGAAGCATTTACCATAATGAAAAATAAAAACCGTTCAGAATCTAAAAATCAATAATAACGATGATTATTGTCTAAAATCCACACAACAATATTGTTTACGTTATTTTAATTTTGTTATTGGTTAACAACAATAGAGTTAAAAAAAATAAATGTACCAAAAGACGACGATAATCTGCACCGAATTTTTTTTATTTCTATTTGTGCACGCTGAAGTCGGCCTTTCTTTTTGTATCACTTTTAATTTGTTATGGCCATCCCCTAGTTCGGGCATACGACCGACATTATCTAATTTCGCGTGCACGATCGGCAGCGAATAATATTGTTACATTAACGACATATCGTTGGTCGGTTTATCTATAATGTAATATATATATATATAACATTTTTGTTACGCATCGTGGACAGCCGAGACGACCGCATAGATATGTATCTCGACAGGTGTTTAACTGCAAATATTATCTGTAGTACATACAAATTGTTATGCCAGTTTCCATCCCCTATATTACTGCGCTGAGTAAAAATCTTTACTACACGTTCTCAGCGTATCTTCAGTGGTGCTCTTGCACTATATACCGAAACAAACCCTTTACGGCGTTCCTGCTTTCAAGTACTCATCGACCTAGACTTTTTCGGTGTGCAACACTTTTTCTCTGTAGACAGCACTAGAAACGCGTAGGTACATCGTCGTATCCAATGGCTCACGTGACTTTTGAAACACAATTTCGTTCATCAAATTGTACCGATGAAGAACTTTGATTGAGCTTGATTGAATCCTATCCTAATCCGCGGACTAGTGTTCTGTGTACGCTTCGTGGTCGATAAGACCTCATTAAGGATCGGTGCATTTCTTTATTATGTATTTAAAAATGTTAATAAAATAACTATATCAACTACATCAAATATTTCGTGTTTATACTGAACTGAAAATTATTCAACAGATTCAAATGATTCAAACTTAATCACCACAGGGAACATGAACAAAAGAAAAAAAAAATAATATGCACTTAGACATTTTTTTTTTTATTCATTCAATTAAAAATAGTGTAATCTAGGTGACACATATTGTATATAGGTGACTATAAAGTTTAGATATCTCCTAGTATTAGGTCAAAAATAGTAAGAGACTGTAAAAAAAGTATTTTAATTTATAATTCTTTCTTTGTAAGTTGATGTTCTTATTAATTTTTTATAAAATAATAAGCGATTTTACAAAAAGTATTTCTTACTAGTCTACGTTGTTCAAAACTTTTCCCAAATACAAAACCACTACACTTAATTGACAAAAAGTACACGAGTCCTATACGGGGACTAAATATCTATACCCGGAATGGACAAATGGTGATGGCGACTCGCATACCATTTGAACTTGCCCGTACTATATTTTTAGATTACTTTATGAAATGTTAGCGTTTATTTATATTATATTTTATTATATTTATGAAATCGAAATAATTATATTATTATAATCGATATAATAATGTTTATCTTAAAACGTAGATATGAATTCTAATCTAGTATTGAACTGCAGCTAAATTATTAATTGTCTATAAAGTCTTATGTTAATAATATATAATGTTTATAGAGGAATAGATAACATAGCTAATGCCTACAATAGAAACTTATTATATTATTAGTTTAGTTGTATGAATGATGCATCGCGGTCGTGTCGTCAGGTCTGATCGCGTTTGTCTTATTAATTTCGTGTTTAGTAGTAGGTATTGATACCCCAAGTATAAATAATGAAATACAAAATATAAATTTCAATTTTACATTTTAGGTTTTATTGATCTATCTTGTTTTTGCCTTTATATTCTCTGGCCCGCCGGATTTTCAAATTATATTCTAAAAATTGGCTCTATAGTAATTTTGAGTTGCTTATCAACAGTATATACTATATGCTGGTTTTAGTATCCGGGTGATACATTCATTCATTGAAATTAATTAAATTTGGATGTAACAATTTTTATTCTTAAATAATACTGACTATTTGGGTTACTCAAAGGTTTTGTTTGATAGTGATTTTATAATAGATACTCATGCTTGAATACGAACATGGATAATTTTCCAATTCCTAATTACAATAAATAACAATTTATTCTAAATTCGTTAAAATGATACAAAAAATTAAAAAAAATTAGAATATTAGTCCATATAGAAAATTTAATTCCCTAAATCAAAAACCTTCAAGTTACATATTATAATAAGACTACGAATTTCTAAGAATTCCATTTTTCAAAGCGCACCGTGAGCACTTTAGACACATGCATATGAAATGAATACAGCACTTGTAATTAAGAGCATTCTCAGAAATTTATCAAAAATTCCTCTTCTATGAACTGGGTAACTGGTTGTTGTTAATTTAATTTGATACATTTTGTTTATTATAAAATACTATATAGAAATATCAAATAAATGAAAATAAAATTAAAATAAAATAAAATCTAATATAACTTCAGAACCCAGTATTATTGTTACAATAATGTATCATGTATCATGTATCATGTTCCTGCTAAATTATTTAATGACCAGGAAAAACTTGATAGGTACACAATTCCCATCATACATTGTTTAAGCTTATTTTTAAATATATAACACTTTTTTTTCTTAAGATAATAATTTTTATTTTTAATGCCAAGATATATATCACCAGCTTCATTAATTATTTATTATTTAAAATGATGAAATATAATTAATAAACTTACAAATACAAATATTCTGTATTATAAGGAATATAATAGAAATAAATAATATGAACTTAACTTACATAATCCTTTTTTGTTGTAAGGCTATACTTATTATATAATACGATTTTTGGGTATGAATGTCTTAGATTTATAATATGTACTTTCTAAGAATTCCCAAATTCTGGCCGAAAATTGTATGAAAGTTTAGCGCTGCAAGTCATTTCTATATAGGCCTAGAGGGCAATATTATTATCTAATTATTGTTCTATCATTACGAACATTTCTAATACGTGTGTATATATATATACACACTATACGACTATACCTATATATAAGTATATCAACTATTGCATAAAATGTAATATTCAGCGAAAATTGTCGGTAATGCGTTGTTTAATTATATTTATTTTTAGAAATAGTCTTAATGTTTTCTATATTTAAAATAACGTAAGTTACATCAACGATATACCTATACATATTGTTATTTGTGATTGAATATGTGGCGCGTTATTAACTATCTTAACTATTATAACTATAGCGTTATTAACTATCTTATCCTGAATATATGCATTTGTTTATCCTAGGTATACATTATAATGTAGTAATTTATAAATTACGTTTTTATTTTTCAACAAATGTAATTATTCAACAACGCCGTTCCTGATCGAAGTCTTGTGACACTCGCATTTTTCATATCAAACGTATCGGCGGAGTACGATTGCGCGTGTCTTACCTTTTTACGATTACGTTATCTAGGATCATAAAAACCTGTTTTATTTGAATCGATATACAGCAACACAATTATAATATACGTTCGTACAGCCAACGTTTAGAACTTTGAATAATATTACCTTTATTATTAATTTATTATTATACCTATATGTTATCAATTTTGGTTTGAAATTGTAAATAGTCACCGAGCTGACTCGTTTTTTCATTGTTATTTTGGTTTTGTGAATAATCAACTTTAACCATTGGGGGGACTCCACATAAAAATTTCAATAACTCAAAAAGCGTTTTTTTTTTTATCAATGGTAAGTAATGCATTTAAAAAAACATGTGGAACGAGATAAAAAGTTTTATTCTGGCTCCGGCAGCCGAAAGACGAAAACCGAAACACTTCTCGCGAGTGATTTTCAGTGTTATAGATATTATCACTAAATCTTAGTTTATTATTTTAATTTTGAACACATTATTGCAACTAACTTATGCATGATTAATATTTTGAACTGTTACGGGTGTATACTATTTGACATCGATGCAGTACTGTGTAGTTTTTATTCATATAGGTACGTTATTACCGTTAATATCCTATAGCAGAGAACATGTTAAAACGATGGATGGACATAATAATAATTAATATTACATAAGAAAATGATTGGGAACGGCAGCATATATTATAATATGAAAACGAGTACGCTGTATTTTATTATCTTAACGATTGGTAGTTTATGTATAGTTGCTATATATTATAATAAAGTGTACTGTATGTATCGTAAATTGTCGATTGTTTCAAAATGATTTAAGTAACAATAAATTATACGTACGAGTGGGAGAATATATTATATACAGTACGTATTACACACATCAATTTGTTGTATCGTAATTCATCAAGTTCAAGTAAGAACATATTATGATAACTACCTTATTCTTGATCGAAATGACGAAATTAATTAACAGCATAGAAAATACACACACACATATATATAACCGGAACTAGAAATAATATTGAGTACTGCAAGTAAATATCTTGTATGAAAAAAGAATACAACAGTCCAAACAGTCAAATGGTAATATTGGTAATAGTCCCATAAAAGAAGATTGTAAACGAAAAAAGATACGTTGATCCAAACGAAAATGTCTTTCGGTAACTGATTTTTGATGAACACGTAAGTATAGAGACATTATGGAAGAGAAATTCGAGAGAGATGTGTGTCATGTACCAGATCTGAGGTATACCAAACGAACTGATTTTGAGTTCAAAGGCGTATATAGAACGGATTACAACCCTAGATTTTTCGTCTGCCTATTTTAACGCTTATATACGGTCGGGGGTCTACAGAAAATGAAAATATTACATGTCTAGTACGCTCCCTGCCAACAAACAACCAATACGCACGTATACACAAATACACACACAACACGTAAGTTGTAGATAATATTTCATCCGATAATATCGAAATAATATTATTGAATTAATAACAGTAATTAGATAATATATTATAACATATATATAATAACAATACGTAGGTTTTTTTTATAAATATTTAATTAAAAAACTTTGAGTACAAGAAAAAAAATTCGTAAACAACATAAAGTATAATAAATACTTATATAATAATTCGTACCTACATATATGTGCACTTGTATGCGTATAATAAATAATGTCTTTAGTGTTTGCATTTAAACAATAAATATAGTTAATGAAATAGTAACGAAAATTGTAAACCTATATTTGCGTAAAATAATAATAATAATAATTATTATTATATCGATTATAATAATCGGAAAGAACAATGTACAAAAAACGTATAAATGTAACATAGTAAAATGGAAAAAAAATACAAAAACAATATCGTAATACCTAACAATATACTTAATATTATGTATACATAATCATCCATAGATAAAAATAAATAATATTATACAATTAAACATCATATATATATGAATGTAAGTGTATCTGAATAAATTAATAAATAAATAATAATTTACAGTAATAAATTATGGCGACATTTCGTTCTGATTACAATAATAATACTATGTCTGTATTTAATAATAATAATAATAATATATTATAAACAAAGACGTTTGTTTTTGTTGCGCCAGATATCACACGATTAGGAGGAAAAGGGTGGAGAACGATGAGCTAAAGCACAAGTAGAATATTAATTCAATATTAAAATATTACAGAAACGGGACAGTGCACAGAATATCGCGAGACGTGTCTGTCTAAAGTCATAACCGGGAAAGTTGGATCAAAGAAATGTTGGAACTACAAAATTAAATTAATTTGCGTTGAAAAAAATAACGAGTACATTTTTACGAATTTGTCATGTTATGTCACTGTTACACAATACAGTTCGTATACAATATACATAATCTATTATATTATTTTGTTTCTCGAACCGTTGTCTTAGGATATTCGTTTACAAACTTACACGTCTATTATCGTATATTTTATTAATTAGATACTCCGTGCGAGGGGGGAGGGGGGTTTATGCCATCTTCGGTTCGATATCCGTTCCTGATAGGTTTTGTTTTTTGTTTTTTTTTTCTGTTGCCCCGTACGGTGATTATTGAGTGCAGTCGTTGTCACGTCGTCTCCTCGGGTTGTTTTCTACTGCACGCCTGTGATAGTCTGAAGCCACGGTTTGTAGTACGTTGTCCTCATGTACACACCCGGTAGATAGGGCGCGGCACACTTGATGCCATGTGACACGGTGCCGATCAACGTCCAACGGCCATTGTCCTTCTCGATCATGAGTGGTCCACCGCTGTCGCCCTGCGTGACGTAAAGAAAATTAATTAAAATTAGATACAAATAAATACGGGATGGACTGACTAGAAGAGTACAGCATCGTTTACTCGGTGGTAATTGTACAGGGAAAGTGACTGGAGAGGGGGAGGAAGTATTCCATAGTGTTCCAGAGAGATCTGACAAATGTAATGACTTTTGTTCTAATCAATAATTTTTAATTTTTCTTTTTACATTGTATCAATTATAAACGCATGTATTACACGTATAATATTATTAACTATTTTTTCTTTTTCTGAAGATAAAAAAAAATGTTAATTTAATTTAAATTTTTATTTCAAAATTCAATATAGCTATTTCGTAGTAAATTTTTAAAAAGATTTTGTTGGAAATATTACTTATATGTATATAATATACGTATAATATAATGTATATAATATGTATAGAATTTTATAGAATTTTTAAGATCAACGAAAATTCCAATAAACAGGCCACGGTCTTGGAAGATAAAACCATAATATGGACCATTAGAAGATAAGACAGTCACCATAAGAAAAATATTTAAATGATGCCCAACTTTAAAATTAACGACTAATAATAAACGACAATTTTGCATAGGTATTACATTTTTTCAAAAAATTAAACACAATTTTACATTTTTCAATTAAATTCTGTTATTATTATTATAAAATTAAAAATATATATTTTATAGCACTAACGTATAATAATTATTTTTAAAAAAAAAAATGTTAAAATATTGAGCAGAGCAAAAGTCATTGCTTTTATCAGATCTTCGTGGAAGACACTATATATTATAGGTAGCTATAATAGGATATTTTTCGAATAAATCGATTAAAATGGCAATGCTTGCGTTTGCAGGATAATGAATAAGTATAATTTATTTAAAAAAAATCACGAAAATTATTTTCCGGTATTTTTAGGTATTATATACGGACATTATAATTAATAATACATTTTATAATGAACTTACACAGAACCTTTTTTTAATGATATAAAATAATAATGTGCCATCTCTATAGCGTATCGATATTTATAATCGGTGTACAGTAAAAATAATTACACCGGTACTTTTCCAAATAAATTATGTTTTCAAAAGATGTCACTAATTTTTATTTGTCGTATTCGCGGTTTGTTTATAAATTTTCTTTTTGCGATATCGGTAGCATGAATCGTTAAGAGGGGCACTTTATAGGCAATTGAATAACGTATAGGAGAGTATACGATTTAAGATCATGTTGGGGCGTTAAAGTTTTGTTTGTGTATTTTTGTCACGAACATTTTCAAACTCGAATTGAAATGTAAATATATAATATAAGGCATTCTGTCGTTTTTTTACATAAGTGTAACGTTTAACCAGACTGCTGGCAGATAACAATATAACACACCTCGCAAGAGTCTCTCTGTCCGTTGGCGTAACCGGCGCACAAGAAACTGTTTAGGATGGTTTTCGAGTGTCCCGCTGTCTCAAACATATCCTGACACACTTGGTTTTCGATAATAGGAACTTGCACTTCTTGCAAAATACTGGGAACTCCTCCTCCTGTTGGTAAAAATAATGAACACACTGTCAACTAAATTGTATAATATTAACAAAGTTGTTCGAAATCGTATTCGAAGCTACTATGATATACTGCGCGCGTGAATTACTGCTGTCCCGAGCTTTATTCACATAATAATGTTTTTTCTTCTCGGTGTTTTCATTTAAATTATTTTCGAATATATTTTATTTGTTGCTAGTATACGTGCGTCGTACAGTGAAATCTAATTACAGTGTTCTATACTAGGTCTATTCTACGGATTAATGGTAAACAATAAAACAAAAAAAATTCTTTCCCCGTATCATATCTAATAAGATGTATCCGAAAACGCAAATAATTTCTTAGTCTTTTTGTGTCCATATGTACCGGTAGTTTGTACAACAATATTATTGTCGTAAGCCATGAACGAAACGTGCAAGTCGAACCGATCAAATAAATTATTTCTCACGTAACTCGTACAAAAAATGTAAAGAAAGCCATATATAGTGTAATACAACGATTAAAAATAATTACATTTTGTCTATTCGTCGATATTGTTTTAATACTATTGGTGTGCTCTAGTTATTTAAAATAAATAAAAAAGCAACAACTAATAATAATACGTCATTTCAGACGGTGTTGTCTCGGAACTTTGAAAAACTAGTACAAAGCGTATTTCATTCGATTACGATCGTAAAATAAAACCTAAACAAATACATTTTAAACAACATTATAATACTAACATTATAGCCTTGCACCATACATAAGCCTACTCGAACGGATCGTTATTATTTATTTTTATGTTTTTAAATTTATCCATTTAAACAAAATGTCCGCGCGTGACCTAATACCGCTGCAGCACTTACCGTACTTCAACCGTCCCCATCCCGTCACGACGGCCATGCGACCCGTGAACTCGTCATCGTCCTCCGGCATGCATATGGGCACAATGTGCAAATCGTAGCTGACGGGCGACTCGAGCTCCAGCAGGGCTATGTCGTTCTCGAATGTGGCCGCGTCGTATTGGCGGTGCACGATGACGCGTTTCACGTTCTTGCTGATGCTCCGCTTGGACTCCACTTCGCCGCTGATGTCGTACTCGCCGAACACGGCCACCAGGTTAGCTAGGAATCTGTTGAACGAGCGAACAGTTGTACACACGTGACAGGATAATAATAAGGTACGCGTGCGGGCTGTTATGACATGAGCACCAATAAAGTGCAAAAATGACAGACCGTTTGCGCCAAAATTAATGTTCATTGATACCGGTAGACATTTACAATATTGTCAATAATCGATATTATAATTGTTAAAAAACAGTAATATACCTACAAATAAATTATATATAAATAAATAAATATGATTTTGATAAATTGGTCGATTTTTTCGATTCTTAATTTATTTCTATTCCAGTAGATAACGAATGATCACGGGCCATTTCTTGCAAAAATCTATATTTTTGCTCATTAAATATAACGCAATATTAAACAATACTTTTATTTGTATTAGTTTTAGCAAAATTCGTTTTATCCGAACGCTTACGAAATTGATACTAACAATATGTTAACACAAAACTGCTCACACACTACGTGGTAATCTATCGTAATCAGTTTATAAATTTGTCGCTAAATATCAAATCCTTGGAGTTTTTTAAAGATATAGTGAATATGCACAGCTGTACCTAGGATTTTGGCATATTCGTACGATACCACTTTTTTTTCTTATCTCGCATTTTGGCACTTGTGTTCTCCACTGCACGTGTGAAACGTGCGGGGACGACGACAGTAGGTGGTCAAGGGTAGGTGATTGACTTTGGGTTCGGAGGAATGGACGGAATAAGAGCTCGGTTGACCATACCGACCATACCGGACGGAGGAGAAATTAGTGCGAATGCAGAAAGGAATGCACGAAATATGATGGTGGGCGGAAAATAATTACAAAGACATTGGAACGGTCGGGAAAGTGGTAAACGACCCGAGATCGAGACATCTATTATACGAAGTGCACGAATATGTTATTAAGGGAGACGTGATGCGGATCTCATAAGGCGGCTAGTGGAGTAGGACTCACACGTGTAATGTACAATATTATGTAGAATCGTGGCACGAGAAAATAATTATATAATTTGTTCAACTATCCATCTTTCTATGACCTACCTCGGTGTGCACCGAGAACATATTATTTTATTCGGGTTTATTTTAAATACCTATAGATTTTAATGAACAAAATCAATAAGAATAACCTCGGCTTTCAACCGCACTAATATTTTGGTAGATACTCATTTTTTATTATTCCACGTCAAGTATTGAAGTAAAATTATAATAATATAACCATTTCCTAACCAATTCCAATATTTTTTGTAGTGAATAGAATTGTCGAGCTACTATAAAATCATTTGAAAAATTGCCACAATCTTTCAGATATCAAATTGTTGATGTTAATTTGATTTTTTAAGATAAATTACATTTTATATTGTATGTTAAATGTTTTAAATTCGTTGTAAATTTATAAACGATCACTAAATTTGAATTCGCAAAATATTGGAGCTGCGTGATCAAACGAAAACGTTCCAGCAAAAACAGTGAATATATTATACCGTCAAATGTATTGTTAAACTAAACTTAAACTGGATACGATAATCATTTAAGTTTAATTCACCATAATCGTCTTCCAAATCCGTTCCCGATAAATTTCTAGTTTATACTACCGTTCACTAGATGCGAAAACGACGATACAAAAAAAAAAGTGTACGTAGTTACAGGAGGCCCCAACAGTTCTTTCCAGTTTCCGGTATGATAATCTCTAAACCGATACTCCTAATTTGTTTATTATTAGTGAAACGTCATTTTGATTCGATTTGATTCAATAGACTTATATAATGCCATCGTCGTTGTACAAGCCATTTATTTCCAATTCCTCGAACAAGTGATTTATTGAAATAGCTGTTTTTTAAACATTATATACTTTTATTATATGCAGGAAATGGTAGAGAAAATTGTGTATAGACAATACATATAAAATTCAGATAGTATTAGACAACAGCATATTTATAACCTTATACGAATTGAGCACAGTGTTATTTTGTGAAACAAAAAAACGGTAATCAAATCGTGTGAAATCTTCCCTTAACGATCGGGCGGGGAAGGCGAGTCTCCTCAAAAGCTGTTTTTCCCGATTGGAGTGATTGCAATTATTATTTGTTTCGTATCAAAGTCCGTCAGTACTCTGCAGTACCGCACGCACAGCGAATACTGCAGATAACTCGTGTCTACACTACTTTTGGTTCGCGTTTACGACGTAAGACGTAAACTATAATATGATACCGTTCTGCCCGGAATGGACTTCTAAAACACGTTTTTCGTTCGTATCAAACATAATATTATATTAACCAGGACTTCAAATCGGGACGTCGTCGGCTGCAGTGCACTCGCGCGTACCGCAGTACGTGTTCCCACCGCAAAAACACGCGATATGTGTAATTGTGTAAACATATGCAAACATACGCAAATAATTGCACTCGGTACGATTTGTACGCGACACGCGATTGTTGGTAATTTTTTTTTTTTGTGTCTTACAAGCCCCCTTCCCCCGCCTCCCGTCGCCCCAACGCGTTTTGTGTACACGAATGTTTACGGTTGCGTCTCGTTCAAATGTGCTGCAGTCGCCGTCCGCAATAATCACGCGCTTTGGATCATTGGCAAATAAAAAAACTTGGCAGCAAACACAACCGTACATGCATAATACAGCTGCTGATATGGTTTACACTACTCTTACGGGTGGTTATTCCTATTCATTAATCGCGATTTTAATTTCGGTGCAATGAACAATTTACCTATACCTATAATATGTTTTTCAATAAGACAATCGCTGCTCGCGTCGCGTCGTGAGCGACCTCTTTCCGCGAAGAGCCTCTCGGCAATGACCTAGTTGGGCGTTAGCTTTCAAAGCGAACGACCGTATCACAATATGCGACGGGAAAATAATTACGTCCGTAAAAGTATGTTAGTCGTAAATTGCACGTTACACTTTAAACAATTATAATAATAATAATAATAATAATAATACGAGTATAATAATCAATTGTATTCATATTACACTCGTGTCCGAATGAATGGAACGCGATAGCCAGTCATCGTAGACCCGTAGTTGCTGATGAATATAGGAATGTCTATACATTGTAATATATAATATAATATTAATGTTCCCGCCGCAGACGAAAGTTTCAAGATCTCACACATCGAACGCGCGATAAATATAAAATCATAATAGGTATACAATAAAATGCAGTCGACGTCATCTGCTGTAAACGGGTATTTTGGACTACCGTTAACGCAAAATGTCAGAAGAAGGAAAAAGAAAAATGCTTAACCCGCGTAGGCTTTAATCGTACAAACGCATTCCAAAGAAAATAAAACGTGTTTCATTTGTAACCCGGTGTTGCTGTTTGACGACATTTTTTTTTTATGCGGTTAATACGCTCACAAGTCGAGGAAATGTCAATTTTTTTTTTCAAATCGAGTTAAGTAAATTTGAAAACAAGCTATGATGACCTGCAATCGGCTGTACATACGCTGTACATATAGGACAAATTTAGTATGACTACAATAACAGTTGAGTTCGGAATTGTTGGTTTCAAGTAATATTACAGCGAAAAAAAGATTCTTGTACATTGCAAATAATACATGTACGATGTACCCCAGCACGTCTTTATTTCGGAAAACTATCACTAAAGTGTTTAAAAATAAAATTAATCTTCGTTGGCCAGTGGAACATTCGTCATTGACGATATTTCAATGTTGCTCGACTTCATATCAAATACATTTATTTCGTTTCGGAATCCATACGAAAACGGGGTTTTGCAGACGTCATAGTTAGAAGAAAAATAAAAGAAAAAATAAAAATCTTAAAAGTATGATGTTGTGTGCCGTGCACCAGCGATCGAGGCATTAATGTGAATGATGAAAAAAAAACTCTAAAGTCGATGAACCGCATAAGAATATTTTAATTGACTGAACGTAGGTAATGACTATAACGATTACGATTTCCCTAATACAGTCTGATAATGGAACAATAAAGCAGTAGTATTATATTATAATATATACGGTCTAATGAACTTATTAGTTAGTATAATGTTCGGCCGTTTTAAAAATATGTTATTGCGAAGTCGCCCGCTTAGCATTATAAATGATATAAATATTATTATCATGTTTACCCAGGCTGACAGTGGGCTGCCGTGATGACGTGCCGTTGAGTGATCAGCACGCCTCCGCATTTGTTCTTAGTGAACAGCCCCAACCACGTGGCTTCCCTCACCAGCACTTGCCACGGCCATTCACCAAACGTCGAGCCCGTTCCACCGACGATCCGGCCGTTTTTTCTCACCAAAGGCCGCACTCCGCACGCTAAAAACACAAACGGACGATTACAAAAAAAGTAAAAAAAAAAAAAACAATAATAATCATAACGATAGAATAATATTATATACCAGGTGTTACCCGTGAAACCATCGGAGAAGAATATATTATTCAGAAGAAGAAGGGAAAAAACGATCCACACGTACGCGCGAGTCACGACCTACCGCCGCCACCACCGTCAAATCGATTAACGACGTTACACGCACCGTGCAATGAGACATTATATTATTATTGTATAATAATATATACATAAAATAACATGTGTTAATTTACACATATAAATATATATATATATATATATTTATAATATCACGTCCAGTTTGTGCACTTTTGTAAATTTTATGTACGCTCACTATTTTATATAATACCGTTTATGACTGGACAGTCTCTTGGAAATAATAAGTATGGATAAAGTATTAGAATAAATAATCAGCAGCTTTGTGATTTTATGATTTACTATTACACGTTTATATCACGTTTTTCCCGGCACCTCGTGTGCAATATTCAGTGCCGTAATCATCATAATAATTTCTTATATTATTTCCGATTTCAACAAGAGAAATGTTCTGCATACATTATTGCTTACACACTTTTCTTGACTAGGTCATTTCGATTATTTTGAAATTTTGCAGCTCCATGTACGTTTTATACGCATTAACTTATATCAGAAATCAAATGAAAATGTTCTATAGCACAATAATTACCATAATAACGTTCTACATACACTTAAATGTTTACCCGTGAATGAACAATTTCAGTATTGATCACAGATTGTGGTGGTCGAAAGTGACATCTACGGTCGTTTATTAAAAACTATTAAACGAATCTGGGCGTATTGCACGATTTTAATTTAATATACCTATATTTTTTTTCTGGTTTACCAGATTTGTCTGAGTGAAAAAATAAACATTTGTTGTCTTATAATTTATAAAAAGAATCCTGACCAGAGTTTGCCATACTACAACTCTATATAAATTAGAATGAAAGTTAATATCATAGTTCTTCATGATTATTTCTCTAGTCCTTCAATATATTATAATATACATCAAATCGGAAACGATTATTTTTGCTCCTCCTATTGATCGCAAGCCAAAGGGCTGAGCGTTGGATCACAAAACGAACAAGCATATAAGTTTTTCAGGTCACCTTGTAAAGACTCCCCTGCATGCGTTCCTTTGGTCCAAGTAAAGAGTTTATTAGTTGTGAACTCGTTGCATTTAACACGGTTCTCTCACGTGTCGCATTTGTAACTTCATAAGTCACATACGTCACGTGTTATATAATTAGGTATAGTTACGGTGATTTCTGAACGATTAATAATATTATTTACGTAAAACGTGGTAATATCCGCGTGATCATGGTATTTTGTGCACGGACGAAGCGAAAAGACCGCACAACGATCGTGGGAGCGTTGAAAAACGGACGAGAATAATAGCTATAACAAGAGAGAATATTATAATAATACTATTTCGTGTATACGCGGACGAGCCGGAAACTCGCACAACCGAGCGACGTTTCGCGCGGGCAGGATATCGAAATAATATAATAATAGGAGAATATCATTTACGGTAAAAATCACTCTCCTTATCGTTTAGAAGGTGTAAATATAAGTGGGTATTCGATGGCGATCGTGACTTTGTAAAAGAGGTATTTATATCTATGTACGTTTATATTTGTGTGTATGTGAGTGTGTGTGTGTGTGTGTGTATGTATTTATGAGCGGTATGCGTGTGTGTGTGTGTGTTATATTGTACACAATGTTTGTACCATAAACGTATCTAATCTCGGGACACAAAATTCTGCGTCCGGTTCGATGACGACAATATTGCTTCTGCAGCATTCCTCCGCACGTCCGTTACTCGCACTTACTGTACGCTACACCAGTCTTCAGTCTATCACACACACACCCATATTAAATATATATAATATATATATATATAAAATACACAACACCTACTTTTGTGTATACGCGTAATACGATTTTTTTTATGAGTTAAGACCGTGTCCGACATACGTATGCACTCGTCGGGGGGTATACACGTATACGGGGTTTTGTTTGGAAGTACCTATATTAATTTACGACCGTAAACCGTAGCAGATTTTGTACGAACTGTGATATTATATTCATGCAACTTTTATTAAAAGTTCCGGACACGACTATATTACCTATATATATAATAGAAGGAAGCGTTTACTTTCGTTTTATGTGATGGTTACGAAAAAAAATTTTCGAGATATTATAATATATCTATTAAAAGCAAATAGTTAAATTGACCAAGTACCGGAATGCATAAGGCGTCAAGTTTAATTTAAAACAATTATAATTCAACTCCCGGAGTATTTATCGAGTACATTTACAGTAGGTTTGATTTTATTTTCACGAAAATGAATTCAACTTAATAGAGAAATAATCATATATATCGCGAGAAAACATATAACAACAAAAAATAAAGAGCGATTTTCGTGGCACAAGATTTTGATATCATCTGAATGGTAATAAAAACTTGGTGAAAAAAGTGCTCCTATACGAGTCAATAACAAAAAATGAGAAACATACGAAATTTATTAATAACTAATACACATAACTAATAGACTGAACTGACTAATATTGAATTTCAACAGTGGACAGTATCGGTGTGTAACTGATTTGATTTGAATACTATATATATACTTCACAAAATCCACTAATTTTTGATTCAACGTATGTTATCAATCTCATCGACTAAACTCAAAATCATTTTTCCAATGATTTATTATTGATTTCAGATTTAACTTAATAATACAATAATATTGTAGACTCGCACCGCGAGGTGATCGAAGCGAGACGAGTGCGCCCGAAACCCACTGTCTAGAGCAATATCCTGTCCGTATCTAATTTATATTTAATTTTTTTTTCCTCCTTGATATAATAATATAATAATAATTAATATAATAGAAATCAAAACAGGGTACTGGACTTATGTGTGATCTGTCGGCAAACCATGCTACATAACTCGATAATTACGCGACCCACTTGGGTAGACGAAAAAGTCGTATGACATTGTTACGATATAAGATCGAAAAGTAGTTGACTATTATCACATAATATAGGTATATGCGATCACGTCATGTTAACATGTTTTTGTACTTAGTATGATGTACAGTTTAGTCAACCGTCAACATATTAAATGACTATGACTGTACCTATCTGTGTGTACAGGTATGTGAATTGTTATATTGTGTGAATACATGTATTCGATTTCGTTTAGGTTTTTTGTAAAATGTTGACACATTTTTAATTTTTATTTCACGATGAATCTACCATAATGTGTGGTAAAACTTTAGGGTTGTTGTATAGTGTACCTGCATAAACGTGTTAAGAATTTTTCATGTAGATCTAACAGAAATTAAATTCTCGAGGGAACTACCAAAGAAATCAGCTACTCCTCAAAACCAATCTTAAGTACTTTGTGTCTATTGAATAAACCTCCAATATAATAAAAAAACGAAAACATTAGAATTGAACAATGTATTAAATATTTTACGATAGAATGTAATTTTACAAGCGTAGTACTGATATAGTAATAAGAGACGAATAAATTGCAACCGTACACTGGTATTGCATCACTATGCTGTACACACACTAATAGATCATATATTTTTAAACATTTGTATACTAGGTAACGCTTCATTTATACGATTATTCCGAATATATACTACAAAAAATGTAGTTTATATGAATTTAAATGAGTTTATTACAGGGCTTGCAAACGTTATAATAACGTTATGATTATTACGTTATACTTGATAAAAAAACGATTGAAATTTGTAAACGTAATTATCTATAACGGAAAACGATAAACAAAATATATGATATATCATTAAATAAAACATAACACAAAACGGTATATATTGTATTCCATTAAACGAAATAATAAAAACGAAATTAATTTCCAATTATTTAATAATACTTAGTAGTATTCAATTATTTATTCAATCCAAGAATTAATTTTATTCTGTATTCGGCCTATCCGGCAGATCCCGTATTAGATATTATTTTAAAATTTAATAAGAAGGTATTAATAGAATAATTTAATTTCCAATAGCTAATAATAGTGATACCCTGATAATATTGTACTGTACTATCTCATATTTATTTTATTTCCATTTCTTTACAAACTACCTATGCATTGTAATTTAATCTATATCACTGTACCCTATATTTTGTAATTAATATATAATTGGGTTATCTAACCCATTTCATTAAATAAATATAATAAATTAAATAAAATTATATAATACCTACTTAAAACTCAGAATAGGGAAATTATGTCCCCAAAAAGGTCATAGTCACTTTTAAATTGCGATCTGTGTACTTTTAAAACAGGTATCTAAATGCTTTTAAATTTTAAATAACGATAAACGCAAAAATTGTATAACGTTTTAATTATGAATAATGATAAACGCAAAAATTGTATAACGTTTTAATTCTGAATAAAGATAAACACAAAAGTTGAATAACGTTTAAATTTTGAATAACGATAAACTCAAAATTTGTATAATGTTTTGATTGTAAATAACGTAAAACAATTTTTTTTTTTCAAATGCAAGCCCTGGTTTATTATAATGAGTAGGTATATCCTTACATTCCCGCCTGATATGATACACGAAAACAAAAAACGAATTTTCTAATTATTATATAGTTAATTTTAATTTTTTTTGTGCTAAAACAGCTATTTGCAAGGCACATGTCCTAAAATTCAGAGGAGGAGGGAGGGTGATTTCGCACGTCTGGCCGTGGCCATTATCACGCCTATGGTTGTGTACCAAGAATTGAAGGCAAACTAACCGATAGATAAGTACCTGTAACGGTTAATTTTTACGTAGGTACATGTAGTACACTTGTTCACCGTTCTCGACGAAAAATGCCTTATATACAATAATACATCGTGTTCGGACGCTATTGGATTTTTTTTTATAGCAATGTTTGTAAACCCAATGCCATTATAATGGAAAACGTCTTTATAATAATTAACATAACCGTACAGTAAATTCGAATATAACGCATTAATATTTTGGCGATTTTACTGCGTTCGTTAGACCCACGGCCGTCTAGGGGAAATGAGTCCTTAATGGACAGAACCGGACGACGACAGAAGCTTTGCTAATTGATACGACAATGGGCACAATATATTATGCAAATATTATAAAATAACGGATTATAGGTAAAACGCAATTAACATAAAATGGATATTATGTATATAATTAGAACTCTCGCGGCCAACGTAGTTACGTACTTTTCCTGTAGTCCGGCTCAGCGGTGGTGTGGTCGTGTTCCACGTTCAACGTGTCCAGCACGACCGTGGTAGCCTGCGTCACTTTGACGGGCTGCTTAGTCGGCCGTTTGTTGTCCGTGATGTAAGTGGTGGGCTGGAACAGCTGAACAGGCGTGAGCAGGGTGGGTATCTTGGTGGGCCGGACCGTGGACGTGAGCTCCAGGTACGGTACGGCGTCCAGCGGCAGCGTGATCGGCGTCGGCCTGTACGTGCTGGTGGTGGTCACTTTGTTGGGCGGAGGCTTGGTGGGCTTGCCGGCCGTCGGCTTGTACGGCTTCTTGGTCGTGGTCGCGGTGGGCGTAGCCGCGGTCGGCTTCTTGTTTGGCCATCCGGTGGCAGGCGCCGGTGCCGGGTCGTCGAACGTGCCGATGGACACGTTGGACGACGACGTGTCGCCGGACATAAGCACTTTTTCCAGGTCCTCGAAATTGCCCTGCAACGATTGCACCACCTTCTCGACGAACAGGTGCACTTTATCGTCCAGGTTGTCGTCGGCCGTCAGCTGCGGGTTGGGGTCAACGTCCGCGTCGTAATCGTCACCACCACCGCCGCCGCCACTACTGACGGGCACCACGTACGGTTTTTCCTGTTGTGTGGCCGCGGTCAGGTTGACGTTAGGATCGCGCACCGGCGGGAATGCGAACGTGTCGGTCGAGTTGAATGACGAGGCGACCGCTTCGTCGTCAGCCAAGGAAACGACGGACGACGACGTAGACGGGTACGACGACGAAGACGTGTGATGCTGCAGATGGTGGTGATGGTGGTGCACGTCGGACGCGGTGATGAACACCTGAGTGGCCGGCGTGACGACCGGTGACGGGTAATCGTCGTCCGCAGCCGAGGCGGTAGGTTTGTAGCCACCGGACGGCGACAGGATGGTCGCCGTGCCCGCGTCGTTCAGCACCGGTTTGGCCGTGGTGAACGTGCTCGGTGGCTGGTACTTGTTGTTGTGGTACTGTTGATTCACCGACGTGACCACCGTGGTGAACACGTTGTTGTCGTGGTGCACCGTGCTGCTGAGCGTCGGCGACACGGTGGTGGACGTGGATGGCGGCCGGCTGTTGTACGTGGACACCAGCGGCTTAGCGGAGGTGTGCAAGACATTGGTGTGGTGATTGGTGCTGTAATAGTGGTCGGCCAGCGTGGTCGAGCTGACTGGCACGAAAGCGATGTTTTGCTGCTGTTGCTGCTGCAAGTACTGGTGGTGATTTTGCGCGGGATGGTGATAAGTGGCCGTGGTGGTGTACGCGGCGCTCACGGACGGTTTGCCGGTGACAACGATGCTCTGCGACGGTTTTACGTGCGACGATGGTGTGGGTCGATAGGACGTGGACGTGGAGTATTTGTTGTTATTGGGGTGCTTGGAATCGTTTGCCGAGCTGAGCACGATGACGGTGGGCACGACCGGGTCGAGCGTGGATGGCTTGCTTGTGGTGACGTGAAAGTGTGGACCGGGCAGGTGGTGCGTGGACGTGGACGTGGACGTGGTGGACGGCGTGGAACCGTAGTATCCGGCTGCGGCGGTCTGTTGCGCGTAGTGCTGCGACGAGTGGTGGACGGTGGACGGCCTAGTGGCTGGGAACGAGGACGACCCGTAACCCGGCGACTTGGAGTCACCTTCGATCGAGCCCCACGTGTACAGCGACGGGGACGACGATTGGGACGGTGGCGTGCTACTGGTATGCTGGTACGACGGCGAGGTGTCCATCGGGTCGCGTTCTTGGTCCTGGTATCGGTCGTGCAGGTCGGCGTCCGTGGGCGGCGTGTGGTTCAGTATGGACAGGATGTGATGTATCGAGTTGTTTTCCACCGGCGTCTTGACGTTCGGGTCGTTTTGCACCGTCAACGTGGGCACCAGCACCATGTTGTCGTAGTAGTCGTCCGACGGCCCGTGCACGTAACCCCCGTAGCCCTGTTTGGACGTGGTCGCCTGCACCGCGGCCGCGGACGGCGTGGTCTTGCGTATGTTGGGCACCGAGTCCGTGGATTTGGACACGGGTGACGAGGATGGCCACAACGACGCCGACGACGACCACGACGACGTCTGCTTGACCGTCGTGGACGCACCGTCGCCGTAGTCCACTTTGGACGTGATCTTGGAACCGGAGAACGGTGGACGGCCGTGGTAATGGTGGTGGCCGTTTGCGGACGACGTAATGTACTGCTGTTGCGTCGTGATCACATCCGTCATGTCTGGCGGCGGCGGTGGTGGTGGCCTGCGGTTGGCCTGCATCAAGGCCGCGCTCAAATTTGCGAACAGGTCGGCGGACATATCGTCCGGGCTGTACGTGTTCTGCACGGCCGTGCCATTCCGGTGGAATAGTATGGTGTCGGCCACCGGCTGCTGGAACGACAGCGGTGGCTGCTCGCTGTACGACCAACCTGGCGGCTGACGGCCAGTGGTGGTCTCAGCTGTGGACGCGGTCGCGGCGCTACCCTGCTCGACCGTGGGCACCTTTGCACCTGCTGGCAGCCGGCAACACGCACCGAACAGGAACACGTCCACGCACGATCCGACCACCGTGCCGCCCATTTGGGTGCATTCGTAGTTGAACATGCACACGCCGCTGCCGGTGTCCACATCGTTCTTGTACGAAGTGTCCACCGCAGCGTCTTTACATGCTCGCGGTAATATGCGGTAACCGCCAAACTTTCTGCCGCCTGCAAAGAAAAATCGATATTTAATACAATATTTAAATACTTTACAGTTCATACGTCGATATTTTATTTATTTTATTTTTATGTTTTTTTTTCTGTACTATTCTTCTATTTTATTTATACATATTTAAGTACTTTATTTTTTTAGTCATAACATTCACACGCAAACACCAAACTCGCTTTCTTTTCTATAGTAATTGATATAATTCGAAAAGTGTCACGTTCGCGTATATCTTAAAAGTCGAATAACATTCGTAATAACATTTGTGTACCTATTGTATTATATTATAATAAATTATTATAAAATTATTATATTATGTAGTTTCAGAAATTACACCAAAATTATTGATAATAAACTAGATTGCTAATTGTGGTAAGTGCAGAGGTGGCAAGTTATAAGACAACGAATATTCGTTATCGAGAATATCGTTTCTCTATGTTCGTTATACCACGTTATTTCTCCCATGAAAATTACTTTGCTTACTATCACAAGTTAGTAATCTAATTATTTTAGATCTATATCATTCGTAAGTAATTATTATTATGATTTTTTTTAACATTTATTTATAAAAGATCCGATTCATAATTTTAGGTTTAAGTAAATAATCGAATTAGTCTTATTTCCAGAACTAATAAATACTATATAACTGCCATATTATACTGCCATAATGGTAAAGTTTAGGTAGTTAAAATAAAACCATTAAAATACTATTATTTTCATATATATTATATAAGTTGCTCGACCTTCGTAAAAAAACTGCGTTCTTAAGAAACAGAGATATTCAAACTAATATTGTTTGTAAACACAAAACAAAATATAAATCCCTATAGTAAATTAAAGTTTTTTCATAGCGTTAATCCTAAATATTGACTCTAGGGTCGAAAGTCAGTCTTATTATTCAGGTTAGTTAGGCCCCTCTTTTATGTATGTAATAGTATGTACCTATATAACCTGTTGAATAAACTATACAGGACCGGGTAACAGTATTGTGCTAAATAGTTCCCATTCAAGCTTCTGGTTTTTATATGAATATATAAAGATATACTATAATATGACTGTTTAACCGAGTATGTTTAAACGATTTACGAGTTTTTTGAAATGTGAATACATATTAGTATACAATATACCATGCGATATGGTATATTAATGTATTATACATGTATTCACTTACGTGCAAATATAAATTTATGATTTTCGGCAGAAAACTTGTAAATATAATTTGTTTGGCCAAATGAATATGTATAATATGTTATCATATATTATATAATACTATAAATATATTTTATGTCATTCATTATAAAATCCTGTCTCTATCGTAATTAAATGTATTTGTGTTTATCAGTTTATTTGCAGTGAACTTTAAGAATGAAATAGTTTATAGTTCGATTACTTATGATAAACTATTTGAAAAAGTATTAAGATTTACAAAATTAGTGGTATCTACTCGATGTATTTTTTTAAAAAATATTCAAAAATATGTAATAATATATAAAGTACCGGAACATAATCCATATTTGAGTTAGCATTCAGTAATTATAATTCCCTTAAGCGTTACAAAAGTGGAAATTAAGCTTTATTATATCTTGAGTATTGTTTTGATAATCATATTAACTAATAACTATTGAATGTATTTACTATGGAATTCTATTGATATCTTCTAGTAAACGTAATATAGGTAAGATCGCTTTGATGATTTTCTTTTAATTCAAAGGATTGAGATTTGTTTTAAACTTTTCTAATACTGGATACGCGATCGTGCAATTATAAATACACAGGTAGACACCAGAACAAGTAAAATTTAAGAAGTGTTCGTTCTAGTGAAACACCGTGAACATATTGTACAAATAAGAACCAGTGAAAAAAAGTCACGGTGGAATCAATTTCATCTCCTTATTTTCGTTAAACAATTCTGTGAATACCACTGATTCTTATCAAACAACGTGTTTAGGTGCGTGTCTGAGCATACCCTGATAGAAGGCGGACGACTGGAACGATGACGACGATGACGGTTCCTTGTTGTAGGCGACGTTAAAAGCCAAAGTATTGGATAGCATAATGATGGTCAACCAATAGTACGACAGCAGCCGAAGAGCGGTCAAGCGATCCTGGGACATACTGAGGTCTCATCCTGTAACACAGTTTTCCACTAGTTATTATTCTACTCGTATGTTGATAGTAGGTACATAGTACCGAGCAATTCATGACAAACAAGTTCGTTATTATATCAAGAATACAGTATTGTAGTAAGTGTTAAGCATAATGTTGTCACGAATATTTTACAGTTTGAAATTATAGTTTTAAATATAAATAAAATATTGACATGCTATCAAAATACGATTCAATAACAATGCTATGATAAGTCCACTGAAGAAAAGAGTAATTTATGAATTTACGTATATAGGTATTTTCTTATGTATAGCGGAAAACTAGGCACCATGGTAATTACAATTATATTTTTATTTTTATCATCTATGCCTACACTATAAATAAATTAAAATTTTATAATAATTATAAGTAATTTATTTGATCAGCGCTACTGCGACCTTGTTATAAATTTAAATTGGAGGGTCACAGGTTTATCACTGTTTATAAATAAATTATACCCTCGAGAAATAATTTGTTTACAATAATAATCGTATTTTGAAAGTTGAAAATATAATTGAATAACATTGACAGAACTATAGGAATATAATTTGCACTAAAACCAATAAAATTAAAACATAATATAAATACTAGCAAAATATGACCAACGAAAATAATTATAAAACTATAATAATTATAAAATGCAAGCTAAAAAAAGAGGTAATGGCCCATCAGATAAAAAAAAATTGTATAATATATTTTCAGAACTCAAAATGAACAATCACATTGTGAAAAAAATCACACGATATCAAATTATAGTGACCGTTCCTTTAGGGTTGCGCAGACTTTAATTGCAGGTGCAGCATAAAAAATTATGCACATTATACCACCAGAAAATTCTGAAATTTATAAACATATTTCCAAAATTGGTATTTTCAATATTAGGTTTATAATTTTATGAGTTTTATAATGGCACATTCGATGGGTAGGTACCTACGTCAATCTAAAAATCTCGTATGTTTAATTAATTGACTGGCATTATTTTCTGCTGCTAAAAGTGATCTACATTTTTTTTTTTTGCATAACACGTATAATTTTAGAGTTTTACTAACTAGTCTGTGTTAGTAAATAGGACAAATAAGTCACTCATTTGCGACACATTCGGGGTTTAGTCTGCACTTTGTAGTGATATTTTATTTTTATATACATATTTTATTTTTCAAGTTTACCTACGTAGGTATAACAATGAATGGCATGATTTTCTTTTGAAAACTTAATAAATCATAGTATTTATAATATTTAATCACTAAGAATTTTTTTTAACCTATACAAGTATACAACTCAATATTATATTTTTATTTTTATAAAAACAAAATGGTTGTGGAAATTAACACTATTAGGCAGTGAATTACTAAAAAAATAGGAGTACCTATTGGTAGGTACGTCAGGAAATTAAATATTTCTCTGACTAATTTACTACACTGATTAATAATGATTAAATAACGAATTGGCCCGGAAAGCCGCCTGTCTGTAAAGTGGTCATAACTTGCATCACCGCGGGCGGCCTGCAGGCCAATTAACCGGCCCAAAAAATGTGGCAGATGCTTCACATGAACCTTATGCTGCACCCGCATGCACGCCTATCACCGTGTCATGAAAAAGTAACTATATATCGTGTTGTATTTTCGTATATCCCAAAGTATGAAACACCGTATTCATTTCATGGAGTGGTTAATTTCACTAAATAGCTACGACATATAGTTTGTTTTTTTTTCATTAAATGCTTAAATATATTTTCAAATGCAACCTATGTATTACATATTTTATGTAATTGAGCTCAAACCCGTATAATATTTCAATAAATAAATAAATAAATATGGTACAATTTCTTAAAAAATATAAAATGCCAAATAAAATGTTTATATTAAAAAAGAATTCTTGAATATAGAACAGAATGATTTTGAAATTAATATTTACATAAAAATAAAATATCATTATTTTAGTAATTTAAAATAAAAATGCTTTTTGAGTACGAATGTCAACTATAGTTTTCATAATTTAATTTCTTCACTATAGGGAGCGGACGGTTCCATTTCTTTTGGACTTTACTTTAACATTTCACGTTTCACTTTCGAACATCACTAGTTAGTCATCGAGATCAATGAATTTGTACATTTTCTATATGGTCTACCAAGTAATGACACCACTGTAAGTGTGTGGTCAATGAATCGTTAGAAAGTATGCGGGATCACCCGTACGTTTCAATCGTTTAAAAGTGACAATTTATATTATATTATAATATACTATTATCATCATGGTGTTGGCAAATATAACGGGCATGTACGGAGCATTGTACAGTGATACTACAGCAATTGCGGTTGATATTCGTTTAACACTAACAAAACCACGATAATTTATTTTCTAAATAACGTCGAAAATAATATATACATACTAAAAAAGTGCGGCAAAATTAATCGATTTCGACAGGTGAGAGCATCCGTGACAGTTGTAGATTACATAAAATATGTCCATATTTTAATTTTATGTTCTATACCTAGTAAAAATGGTATCTCGTCGCGGAAAGTACTGCAGTATAACTAGCACCTGTTTAGTATATTACGCTATTATATCGAAGTTCGGAACTCACAGAAAAACTACTATAAACGATTAGGTAGTAAAATATACTGTATAAATACAGGAAACTTTATAATACAGGAACTATATGATTAGAAACTTTGCATTATTGATAAAACGAATTTAATACTTAACTAGTATTTTAATTAATCTTAATCAAAATATCAAAATTTCCAAACATTGTTAAAGATACGTGCCATAAATATTGATGGAAAATTCTCGACATATTCAAAAACACTCGTTGAAACGTATTGGTTTGCAATACTCGATGTTTTATAACATTCTGTAAATATAATGTTATACAAACGCTGAAACGCACGCACATAGCCTACACCATCGCAACGATTCGCCAAAAAATGTATTGCAGGAGCTCTCATTTATTGCTCGTTATCCCAAGTCCGATATTTATTATAATTGGCGATCCCGGTTACGTAGACGTGGTGTAATGTTTTAACAACCCCAATTGATGTCACGGTCGCGTACCGTGAAATCGAAAAGACGCAATCAATTCGTGTGACTAATCGTATTTAAAGGTAGGTATATTCTTCAATCTTTAGACACCAGATTCTAAATGACACCAACGCGATACGATTTGTCCATTATTCGAAATCCGACGGATTAACATTGCGAAAAGTATAATCGTTTTCAGTATTTTTTGTTTACGGTACCTATATAATCGCAAAGAAATAAGACCCATGTGTTGTAGAACGCATATAATATATACGTGGACTGTCGCGTAAAGCGTCTTATGTCTAACGATATAGATTGTTTTCACTCAATATTGAGTACTTATATCTATGTGAATGAACAAGATATCGTACCAGAATCTCAGATTCGAACGAAAACAAATTATACGATAAAGAAAAAGTCACAATTACGACATTGCATTACTAAAATTAAGTTTTTCGAGAAAACTCTAGTACAAAAACAGTGACGTTTCCAAAAAATGTTTATTTTTAAATATTGTTTGAAATAGACATATCTAGTATTTTCTTTTCACGTAGGTAATAACATATATCCCTAACTTTGTCAGGTCAAGAAATTTAGACTTATTGCTATTATTATGCATTACATTATAATTTATTGCTATTACTTATAAACATCATGTATATATATATATATATATATATATATATGTATACTTATATATTATTTATATTATGCTTATTGGACTATATTTATCGTTTCAGAATGTATTACTACCTATAATACTATTGGATAGCTTTAGTAAATTTAGAGGGGTAATTAATTTGGGTTCAATGGAAATACACTTGGTATATTCATTATATTCATGTATATGGCTGTTTATGCTGGCGTCTAATTTCGCCGACTTTGTTTTAATAAAATACTTTAAAATGAGTAAAAAAAGAATGACTTACGTCGCTAGAATTCTCTTTCGGAGGTGGTCTAAAGAAAAATTTCGTAATAGAGGCTTTAATGATCTAGTACAAGGGTTTCCAACATTTTTCAACGCGAGATAATTATGAGATTTTGAGAAACTCTAATGACAATAAATATAATAAATATTAATACATATATATATATATACACAGTGTGTTTCCTTTTAAAGGTAACACTAAATAATTCTGTCCAGTGACATCGGATTAATATGCGGTTTTTGGGAGGGGATAGTGAATACATAAATACACATTTCTTGGTGATTTTTACATTTTTAGATCTTTTCGTGTACGCGTGCGCAATACAACTTGCATTTTTTTCAATGGAAACAGGTGTTTTAAATACCAAATTCGGATAAACCGAATTTTTTTAAGTCGATTTGGTCCTTTTTACCATAGCTCTAAAATCAAAATTGACCAAATGGCAACCAGTCAAAGTTTCGATTAAAATTATTGAATTTTTCAATAACCATATTAGAATTTTTCGAATTATTATGAAATTTTAAGTATTTTTTTTTGTTTTCGTAGGTTTGCAGATATTATTAAATCATTTAAATTTAATTTTGAGGAATTAATTAACTTAAATTAGACGTAAATATTAATTTACTAAGAAAAGATTAAACAAACTGATATGATTTATTTCTCATAACTTCTTAATAGAAATGATTAAAATTATAAAAAAATTGTGTTAATTATTGTAATCGTTTTTTCCATAGTAAATGAACTAACATTTACGTCTAATCAAGGTTAATTAATTCCTCAAAATTAAATTTAAATGATTTAATAATATCTGCAAACCTACGAAAACAAAAAAAAATACTTAAAATTTCATAATAATTCAAAAAATTCTAATATGGTTATTGAAAAATTCAATAATTTTAATCGAAACTTTGACTGGTTGCCATTTGGTCAATTTTGATTTTAGAGCTATGGTAAAAAGGACCAAATCGACTTAAAAAAATTCGGTCTATCCGAATTTGGTATTTAAAACACCTGTTGCCATTGAAAAAAAATGCAAGTTGTATTGCGCATGCGCGCACGAAAAGATCTAAAAATGTAATAATCACCAAGAAATGTGTATTTATGTATTCCCTATCCCCTCCCAAAAACCGCATATTAATCCGATGTCACTTGACAGAATTATTTAGTGTTACCTTTAAAAGGAATCAGTATATAGTATATAGTAAATTAATAAATACAAATTTTAATTAAATTACATTTGATATCATTTATAGAATGCAAAATAAATTGTTTTTAAAATAGGATTTCCAAATAATAAGAAAAACTTATTTGCCGAGCAACTTTTGTGTTCCAAAACGTGTCTGATGTATAAAAATAACAATATTCAAAATTTTAATTAATTTTACTTTATTATTTTAAACGTGTGCATAGAGATAATAAAATAAATACACATGTATATTATATATACTAAAATAGTAAAATGTACGTCTTATGATCTTCAGGTTCGAGTATATAAAATGTTTTAAAATAAGATAATAATTATAAAAATAAAAAAACATACTATGATTAACCAACTGACAAACTACAAGTATACTTAAATCTTTCATTAGATATATGAACAAATATTGATATTCTATTTGAATCGAACAATTTCCGTAAATGCATGCATTTCAATAATAAGAATTTGTGGTTTAGTGAAACCGGGAAATATTCCAAACTGTACAAATCTACCGAATTGGTCCATGATAATATATGAATATAATGCAGTCGTAAAAATGAATTGTACAATCAAATATTTCAGCCGTATGAAGTGTATACTATGTAATGTGATGGATACGTGCACTGTCCGTCAATAGGTCATTCTCGGTTCGGCGTGTGTGTAATGTGTATTATATCTTTGTTAGGTACACGGAATTTCATTAAAATCTGCGTAACCAATGAGTCGTCAAGAAAAGTAACTGTATATAATATACTCGATTGCTGAATCATGTACGATCAGTTTGATTTCCGCACGGAACATTCTCGTTGTATAACATATTACCTTCGTGTAAAATGTTATACTATAATATTTATACCGGTAAGTGTAACACGTATATATTTTAATGGTTATGAAAATAATAATAATAATATTACACACGCTTTCGCGTGAACTCGTAAAGCGTAGGTGGTATTACGGAAATCGATTTTCCCTCTCGCCGGAAAAATGTACACTTCGCATGGCATCGGAATATTATAACAGAACACAACAGTGCACTCGCTAATCACGCACACCGATTCGCGGTTGGACATCATATCATTTATCGCATAGACCTATAATATAAGCAAGTTATAAGCTATATAATACGGTGTTCAGTCTGCTGCGAAGATTAACGGTGACTCGCGAGAGACAGTATAATATACTACATTGTCGTTTTTCGCTTTGTCAATCGAATTTCTGTCTATCGGCCGTTTGAACATTTAAGTTGAGAAAACGTCATACCGAAAATCCGTTATAGGTACTGCAGTCATGTAATAATAATAATAATATAGTATAAATGTATACATAATATATATAAGTATAAATTATTCTATCTCAAAGATCGCTTTCTACGTATTATTATTATTATTATTATTATTATTATCACAAAACGTCGGATTTTTCTACGTTATAAACGGCATGCCGTATAACAATACCCCAGACACCGTGAAAAATGCAAATCATTATCAACGTGGGATATACTGCGCCACGCGTATACCTGTACTCATACCTATTTATATAATATTATATAGTGGATGAATATCTTGAGCCGCGATCGTTTTTTAACGCTATATCGTCCAGGACGCATGTGCACGTGCATGTGCCACGTCATACGAAACGGATAACTAAACAAGTACAGTATGTAGTGCAATAAAATCAAACAGACGATTATTTAAATTATTATAAACCGTGATAATGAAAAAAAAAACGTCGTTAAGACTGTAATGATTCACGGCACACTCGTACAGTATTATACATACACAGTATATGCAGTGGTGGTCAAACGGTGGGGGTGAGGAGAAATATCCCTCCACAACCTTTTTTCGATACTTAATATTATATATTTTTGACAAATATTTGTAAAAAAAAAAATAATTGCATATTATTACATAATTGTATAAAAAATAAACCACATCCCCCTCCGTTACAATATGATTTGACCACCATTCACAACGTGTACAACTATATTATGAGGTTATCCTTGTTTCGGAAGTATATAATTATTTTATAATAACATCACTGACCGGTTTTTACAAATCGTATATAAGAAGTAGGTACTTATGCGTGCGGCTGCAACACGTGAACGTCAACGGCATTGGCATTGTCTGTGAAGATATGGATTTTACAGGTTTGAATATTTTACATTTTTCTATAAAAATACGTGTACGCTTTTGTACTCGTTCCTCGTTCAACAATGTCTGCTATGCATAATAATATTACCTATATATTCATATATTATACATGTGAACGTCATAATCCTTTCAACTCATTCCTCATATATACCTACCTACATTATAACCATTCTACGATGGACGCGTATATACGGAGCTTAGTCGGAGGTGCTCAAGCTCGCCTACTACAATAAATATTATAATATTTCATCAGAACTATAATACGTTACTCAGGTAAGTATACCCGTATTTAAACGCGCTCATTTTATATATTTAACCTTTCTACCGTAAACCGAATAGATTTTTTTCAACGTTTGAAAGTGTTAGACAGATGCATCAAAACTAGCGATAGAAATGTCAAATGACAACAATATCACGGTCGACGTAAACAAGATTTTTTATCTTCAGACAATAAAACAATTATTATAATTTTAATTATATAATCATCAAAAAATGATGTAGGTATCTCGGATATTATATAGTTTACAAGAATTGCATGTCATGTCCTGAGCGCAATGTTTATATTATACAGTTCCTGCGTATATATATGCTGTTATAGAAAACAATAAACTAACGAATAAAACACTGCACGATATTATTGCAATAATATTATAATACGACATTACGATGAGGGAGACACGGTGAGATAATCGAATCAATATTGGTCGTAATAATAATATAATATTAATAACAATAACATTGCTATCGCATTATATTATTATTTTATATTATTACAGCACATGATGATTCGGTCTATTCCTTGCGAGACTGTAAATGGAACGTTCCGTTTTTGTATCGTGTACAATATTATTACGATTGTTAATAAACGTACGGAGACTATAAGCGTCGGACGCTCGTCGTTACGTCGATTGCCGCAGTGACGGAATCACTGTGGCGAGACCGGTGGCGGCGGCGTGCATATCTAATAATACGGACGCGAGACAAGTATGATATTCCGATAACATAATAAATAATAATTAATATTCCAACTGTGCGATCGCAGCAGTATATCAGACATTTAAAAACCGACGTATGACTGCGATATTAGCGATGATTGAAAAATAATAAACGATGATAACGGCACTGAAAAACAACACCACTAAGAGCTTCAATCGTTTTATGTATATTATGTTTTTTAAACAGTCAACACTACTGCGTTACGAAATCAGTGGAAGAAAAAAAAACCATCGAATTCGGACGACGCGATCTATAATAACTGATCATATTATATAGATAAAACGTCCGCATACGAAAACGGATTAAATAAAATAGGTTTTGGACGCTTTATTTTATTACATATGCGCACACGAAGGAATTGAAAAAATTTATTTATTTTTGTTTCATTAAAAGTAGTCGAATGATTATAGGGGTGAAAAGGGATGAACGCTGTTCCAAGACCTGATGCGTGGAAGTACACATTTCACTGCAACAGCAGCCTAGTAAATCAACATTCTCCTTACCCTTTTTCGAGACTTAACTTGGCCAACGGATAGAAATTAAAGCATACTCGTAGTTACTGTGATTAATTTATTGATGACCGAACTCCTATAGTGCACGCGTGATCGCTGCGGGAATACACCTCTTTCAGGCACCGAGTCACTGAGACGCGTGACCGTAAAATACTATATAATATTATGTTATACATCTGCAGCAAAGCGGGAACTAGTTTATATTATATTTAATTTTTCGGCAAAAATGTGTATAATATACGACACACGAATATTGTAAATTAATTTCGTGACTTCCAACGACAGAAGTACTTTCTATTCGATTAGAATTCGCGCATAGTGGTTTCCCTTGTTGACCTCAACACGCGATATTATTGTTGGAGTTTCACTTTGTTGGTAATTATTATTCATTGGACCGTTTAGCCTACATGCACAATGCAAATGAACGTTCATCCAGGTCAGTACAGTTCCGGCAGTGAATGTGTTTTAGATGGCAGACATCGATGACTACTATTCCTCTTTTTTTCTTATGCTTTACCTTATAATAATTTATGCTTCCTACTCGTGGCGTCTTCTCATACAGTACACATTTTTTTTTTCGTTTCGTCATTCACACACACACACACACATCTCACGTATCATTTGTACCGTATATTATACTATAGTATGTACACATTATGCAGTTAATGCATCTTTATCTTGACAATGTGTTCACCATCACCGGTTTAACGCAATTTTTTCCGGTTGTGTCATAACTACTAAACCACCATGGCTATACAATTCAATACATAGTATAGAAACAATTTTTTTTTTTTTTATTGTTAGCGTTACATTTAATATGCACAATACGTTGTTAATTAAACGGGTTTTTTTTTTAATTATTTAAATTTTTACCATAAATGTGTAAACGTGTTTGGCGTACGCATCGTCGTTATAACACAAGTTGAAACCGGAAGTCTCGAAATTCTGGTTCAAGGGCTCCAGACCAACGACCTAGACGTGTTTCGGCCTATTCGGTTCCGTTGATGAACGCGCGTATACTTTTATAAATAATGCATTAATAGCATTGCATTTCACCTTTTGTAGTTAAAGTAGACACACGCACGCCGTCATCTAGTTTTTATAATAATAATAATAATAATAATATATAAACTTAATATAAACGAAATACAACGGATTTGGAACAACTTTTACAAGTGGAATAAAATTATTATATACCATACACGCGTGCCTTCTAGTAAACATTTCTATCATAGAATATAATAACTAATAAATAAGTTTAATTTTTTTAAATATCCTTCCTTTTTCCTCGTGTTTGTAAACAAGTTTGTTTTGTGTTAACAGTTTTTATTAGTTTAAAAAAAAAAATGATTGAATATATACCGGCGTAATTATTCAAATAAGTAATAATTGTTACAAAATAATATTACTATTGAACTCGCAGCACTATAGACTTTAAGTATGATATTATATTTCCTTGAATGGTTGTTAAAATAAAAATAATAACATTAAACCTAACTATTAAAAATTATAAAATTAACAAGAGTAAGTCGATCGTAATTAATGATCATTCCGATTCGCAGTTAAATAATTGTTACAAAATTAGAGATGTCATTTAAAAACCATAATATCAATGTTTAACTTTGTAATACTATTTTATATCAATAAAATATAATTTCGTCATTACCTACTATTAAATTTAAAAAAAATGTGTGTGTACAATATACATTTCACAGTTATATAATTTTTATTATTAAGGTGAATAGCTAGTTTATTTTTAAGTTCAATGATTACCATTTATGTTCTTATTTCTATGATAGTTATAACTACTGGAAAATTGTTATTTTAATAAACATTAAACAATAACCCTATAAATATATGTAGACTTCAGTCTTTCGTTCGTCATTATTATTCAAATGACTTTCGTTTTACTTATTTTTTAGCCCAAGATTTGAATAATTTAAATCACATTCCCACAAAAACAATATCATATTTTACTCGCTCTCTCGTTTGTTTTTATTACGAATTTTGTATTGTTTTACAATGAAATATTTTTGTTTTTATCACAATGAATTTAGCAAAAATTTAAGTGAAAAAAACGTATATATAGATACCTCCTATGAACATGCCTGAAGTCACATTTTTTTATATTCTAATATGTTTAAATATTTTTTGAAATCAACAGTTGATGCTATTGTTCAAAAAAATAAAACATAATTTCCATGAGGAAGAAAACAATAATATGTATATGATTTCTGTATTTTCACCAGAGTCTAAAGAAATTTTTAAACATAATATATTGTTTTATATGATCAAACATTATTAGCAATGATGACTTAAAAATCACTAAGTATTGGCCTCATTGAATTATTATAATTTCGCATTTTGTATGCTTGAACAATTAATCTACATGGCCTCAGAAGTTATTATTGAAATAGAACAAAATAACGTTCTTAATTAGTTCATTAAAATTATACATCATTAAGATACTCGCTATCCCATTACCTTTTATAGATTTCTGTAATTAAATAGAAAACTTGGAGAAGGTAAATGATTAATTAGTTCTATCTAAAATTCTTAACGTACAAGTGTATATGATTGAGTGTACGGTATAAAATCAATTAACTTAAGAATTGTATCTTGTATGGCATACCTATATATTTTACTGTTATATTAATTATTTAAATATAAAACAAACATTTGGGAATATTGAAAAAAAATAACTCTAGTAAAAAATATAATCTCTATTTCTTAAATTAGTAATTTAAAAATGTATTATGGTTTTAAATTAATCTGAAATTTTATCAATCTATCAGATACGTGTACTTGATATAAAAAATACTTACATTTCCTAGAATATAATTTCGTATCAATGTTTACTGAACAAATAAGTAAATCACAAAATAATAGAAGAATAGTAATAGTTATATAAATCTACTAATAAAAGTGTATCCAAACTACTAAATCATCAATTTTGGTAATTTCTTAAAACGATAAATCGATGACCTCAAATCATAATAATATTTAAGTGAATGTAATAACATAAACCTTTGTATGAAGAGAAAAAATTAAACTAAAAAATGTATTAATAACTTGTATAAATTATAAAAGCATTATTATCTCATTGATTGTATAATGATTTATAAGTATATATATATATATATATACTATTAAAATATTTATTATTGTCATATAAATAAGTAATTAAATATGTAAACAAGTTTCATAAAAATTGAAAAATGATTCATGGTTAGCAAAATTAAATTTAATAAACCGTTAAATTTATTATACGTAATCATTACTAAATTTTACATTTTAAATTTGGGTACCTACCAAATTAAATTAATAATAAGATTTTATAAATTATCTAAAATTGTAAAAGAATTTCTGTTACGATACATTATAAAATACGTAATTAAAATTAATCAATATTCTATGTAAATAAATAGGTACTAGACTCTAGTGTTATAACTTATAAGTATTAATAGTATTATACTAAGAAAACAGCAATCAGTAATATTTAATATATATATAACTAATGATGGACAATAGTGAAAATTTGTGTATCAATACAATTCCTATTTTTTTATTGTGTCGTGATATCGTAAGCATAAGTTGTATGATATCGATATCATATCAAAAATATCAAAAATACACATTTTAAATATTACTTTTTTACTTCTTATTAGTACTTATTGATAATTATTAATTCAAAAATTTGCTTTATCTAGGTAATTGAAGGTAAGAAAAAAAATTACATTCAGACAAATAAATATTATAATAATAAAAATGTTATAAAAACTAAAAATATATGTCCCAATATATCGTACAATATAAAACAATATCGACGTAGAAAATTTGTCACGATATCATATTGAATTAACAATATTGTTGCCCATCACTATAAAATATAAATAATCATGATTAAGATATTTTGATTCTTATTTAATCGCTTCAAAGCGTTAATGGCCTAAGTATGCAATATATAATTTTCGCTTAGTTATAAGTTATAACAAATTGTAAACGGCGTGGCGTATAAGAAATATAATATGGTGGTATCAAATAAACAATTATAAATGTCATTATTATATGTAACATTTTGTTCGATAAAATGTTTAGTAAATAGAAATTGTCTTCAATTTCGTATGGTATAGCAAAGATGACATAGGTGTACCAATATGTGATAATGATGAAATGTTTTTCTTCTTATAAACTATTATTTTATTGTACTATACATAACGTTTCATTTCAAATAATTCTATTTCATTGTACGTTTAGAAGTGAAAATCGTTCTTGTATTTGACAATAATTTTGATTAGATACTTTCAAATTTGGGCCAATATTCAACTTCATATTACAGAGCGAGAAAATAAAAAATTCTAAAATCCCAACTACGCGTTGAATAACGGGATTCGTTCAAATTATATTAACCCCAACATAACCTGTTTTCATTACTACAAAAACATTTTTATTTAGTTAATCTAACGAAAAAACTAATTATAGATTCAAGATTTTATAACGATATTGTCGTACTATGTACGATTTAGATTCTTTTTTTACTTTTTACATTCATGTGAATGAATTAGTATCAATAAAAAGAAACTGACGTATTTTGGAAAATAATCTCAATCCAATCAATTACGGATGGTAACATATATTTTATAAATTAGTAACAGTAGGTAACTTTTAGTTCTTGATTTAAAAAACATATAGGATTAATTAAAGTATACTTTTCCATATTTAATAGTGATTATAACAGTTTACGAAAATATTTAATGTATATTAAATTATATAGTAAAAACTTTTCATAGTCACTACCTAGTTAGTAATTATAAGCCAAATGCTTACTTTTAGAGAAGTAAAAAATCAAAGTATAATAAAAGAAACCTGAGCAGAGCTGAGTTCTACAATAACTCAATGGGTACAGGACTGTCTATATAATACTATTTCAATTATCTTGATAACTTTACAAGTATAATTCATTTTAACTGGATAAAATATATTATAACAAACGAGACTAACATAATATATATTTAACTTGATCCTTTAAAAAACAATGTGTCAATGTGCCCATGTCAAAAGTACATAATTAATATAGCTAAGTACTAATTTCCATATTTTATTTCCTAAAAATAACATTAAAGATTTTTAAAAATAACATTATCTACTACGGTCTATATTATAATATCTATAACACCTCTGATTATTGACGATTATTCAACGAATTATTCTTCAAAAAAATCTATTTATGTGTTTTTACATTTTTAAGAAATATTTGCTTGTATTTAATGACATATTAAATAAATTATTTCAATTTAAATATTTTATGAAAGAAATAACACGGAATTATATTATAACACACAACTTAATCTTTGAGATTTTACATCACATAATATAATCACTTTGAGAATATAATATTTTTAAAAATTCAAAATAAAATTAGATGATCGTTATACGTCTTGTATTATTTAGGTGTCCACGTAATAAATTCGCTGTTAACGGTATACATTTTCCATGGATTACAATTTAATGATAATTTGATATTATTATAGTTCTAATGGTATGTGATTGAATTAAAATTGTTTTATTTTTTCACGACTAATCTATGAGATAAGTACCCATACATTATACATATATAATATTTCTCATATTGTGTATTATTATTATTAAGTTAACGCCATATTAACTGAAGAGAAAATAGAAAGGTAACATCACAATCATGAAATCATAAATGTTTCCGGCCATCGGAGAACGCGTAACCTACTTCAAAATGTACAATGATATATTATACATAAATATAAAAAAAATTCAATTTTCCATTATGTTTTCAATCAAAAAAATGCAAAGGAATATGAAGAATAGGAAAATTAGTAATTTTATTTTTATTAATCAAACAGGTTTCCGAGAATAAACCGTAACAGATTGACAACGAGTAAACACACTGCGATGTGTATGTATATATTATATATATATGTGCGTATTTGTACCTATACATAGATAATAGGTATATGTGTAATGTGTATACGGTATACACATTTATACATATATATATATATATATATATATACATATATACATATATATATATCGATAGTATTATGTATACAATACATATATAACCTATACCTGCTACGATATATTATAATAATATTGTTCACGAGGTATGAAAACCGTGAAAGTAAAATATAATATCAAATACCTGAATCTATCTACTATTATAGGGCTTAAAATTGTTTTCCTTTTTCAAAAAACCACATTCATTGATATGGGCACATGTCCGTAGTTAGCTAATGTGTATATATAGTATATGTGCGTAATTTATAATATTTATACTACCATTTTCAAATAAGGGAAAGTGAAACAGATTAAGAAAAATAATAATAGTAGGTGGTAAAATGCATTTTCCAGTATTATCTACAATTTTATTGATATGATCTGAGACATAATGATTTGACTTTTGATCGGTTTTATTTTTAATACGAAATAGAGTCTAAATTGTGTTTAAAATGTATAGGTACCATCACTATTTTCAACTTCAATCGTTGCTATGAAATTTTTTTTATTCTGATACAATATGTAAATATATCCTGTATGTATTACATTTACGACGGAATAATAATAATTAGACTCAACGGGTTTGATGTGGTAATTGAAAAACAATTCCGATCGATTTACCACGGTGCGTTACTCGCTTTTACTTTATCCGTGTACGATTTCCAATACTCGAAATAATAATTAAAAGAAAAATCAATCCTGGGTATTATATTATTACTAGAGGTTTCCGTTATGTATGTCTTCGAGTGTATATACGTATGATTCGGGTTTCACGTTAAACTATTTCATTGAATAATTATTTTAAAAATGTTTATTTTAAACCAATGAACCTACTTAACATTTTCTCTAGAAAAATTTATGGAAAACGATGTTTTTGTATAGATAAAAACTACGACAGTTTAATTAAAATTCATGATTTACCTATTATCTTGGACAGAAATATTAGTTTTTTTTAGTTTTTTCGTCAGTATATAACTCTAGTTATTATAATATTAATTATAGTTATTGCCTATATACTTTTTTATTATAAAAACACTGATAATTACGTTGTCATTATTTATTCGATTGATATTTATACATGCGTTTAATGTACTGTAGGTACTTTCAAAAATCATTCATAAATTAACTAAAATATGCAATTCATGAGGAATTGAATTTTAAAAGTTAATAAAGAAACTATAATTGTACAAATAGTTACGATCACTACGCTGTAATAATTATTTTATACGTACTATTTGAGTTTTCTTTTTTTTTTTCTCAACAATCAATAATTTTGCAGGTACCTACTGTTCATATTTTTATAATAATTTTACAATATAAAACGTACATAATATTTTCAAACTAATTAGTGATTACTTTCAAATTCACAGTCAATAATTATTATACATCGAGTAATTTATAGTACGATCAAAACAAAGCAACCATAGGACCCCATACTGTTTACTGATTGATAATGTATTAAAAAAAGTACAGTTCAATTATACAAATATAAACATTTAAAATGGTGAATCATGTATTAATCTTGGATTCAAGATAATAAAAAAATTATATATAAGTAATATTCACTAACAACAAGTATAGAACATAATCATGTAACATAACGTAATAATGAAGAATAAACTACAAAAATCTCCGTCCAAGACAATAATAAAATATTGAAATTTAAAAAATTATCTAAATTATCTATTAGAATAATATAATTGAACTAGTATAATTTACTATATGTATAATATTTACTATTTTTATTTATTTTTTTATAGTTTCTAGAATATTACTATGATAGCTCAACAAATATTTACAAATAATATTATATATTGAAATTATATAAAGAAAAGTAATACTATTTTGAAATTCATTGTTTATGATTACAACTGAGTAGGTAATCCTTAACTGTACCTCGATGTTCGTATGTTAATCATTACTATTAATACCGTTGTGGTTGAATTATTTACTACCTACTGTAATTTCTCTTTTATCCAGAACGATCTTGATATTCCAACCAATGTTACTCGTTTTCCCCAGATTTTACAAAATGAATGTGAAAAAAAGGAAAAAATAATCATTTACCTTGGATGAACCTGCAATGTATTATATTTTCACTATATACAATACAAATCACATCGTATCCTCCCAATTCCCATCATCTTTCTTCATAGCAACATACGTACAACACGAAAAAAATATTCTACACTATATACTATCCATAGCTACAATCAATAATTGTTAAATTGTAGTACCGGTTTATGCCAAGCATTTCGTGTTCACAGTAATTAATCATAATATGATCCTAGTTTTCCGTTATAATATCAAAATATCCATGCATACACACACGTATACACCCATTCATGATGATCGGTGATACACGTATAATTGGTCTGGCTTTTTTTTTTAACTCATTGTAAGTTCAATAAACTTTAAAATCGTTAATTCAAACAAACGAACATATTACTTATATTCAATTTATAAAAACCAAACCGTTCTTTACACAGATAACTTTTTTACGAATTGGCTTTTTTTAAATCAATACATTTTTTGTGTCATAACACATATACAGATATAATTAAATTAAAAATTGACTATGCATAAATAAAAAATTATATTATTTACAAGTATTATATACAGAATTTAAAAGCTTAAGATTAAACACTACATACATGTACAATATTAACTCATGTCATACGTATAATCTTACGCGGAGATTTGAACACTGGCTTAAGCATGTATAAATATATTATCTATTTATGTATTTATTATGCGTGCATTTGATAATAAACATGTTTGTTAATAAACAATAACATCGTATTCATAATGACGTGCAAAATAATCACCATCACATCCGCGATCAAAGAACTTTCTAAACACTTTCCTAACGCCAAACAAAAAAGTGCATAAATTATAAATTTTTTCAGTTATACCTACTCCCCAAACCGTGATTTAGTATCATATAAACAATATTATGATAAGCAAGCGCGTCACTGAACTTTTTGCTTCCTCACTGCAGCACTCGATGAATTATTATTATTTGATCGAAATAAGCTATATCATGCCAACAACGGAACACATTTCATTTACAAATTATAATAATTTCATATGACATATACAACTGGATTTTCCGTTTCACAAAGTTTAAATGAGCCGTGAAACTATATACCTATATATTATGTATTATGTCTGCCAATCGTTGCGTGTGTGACTATAAACTAGTTTGAAACAGAAAGTGATCGAAACCGACCAATCTTCCAGGTCCCTCATGCGAAGAATACACGAAACTAGTAATCCATGTGAACATTATACATGTACTTTTCTGTCGGTCCTAGCGGATTCCGTTTTAAACGATTTTCACTGAAGAGTGAATAGTGATGATGGTGATCGTGGAGGATATGAAAAATGCAAAACGTACGGGTAGGTGACAATAAACTTCAGCGAGTTATAAGTACGCATTACTGTCGGAAACGAATCAAGGACAATTCGACTACAGGAACAATGCGACGGGAAATTAGGATACATTGTGTATATACATAGTAGGTAAAGATAGCATCTCATATACGTCTGCGGGCGACCGGTAAACCGTGTATGGTACGGACGACTGCTCGACGTCATCACAAGTCCATCACACAAACACATACACACACACACACACACACACACACACACACACACACACACACACACACACACACACACACACACACACAAACACACACACGCACGCACGCATGCACACATATAGAAACAGATAACGTACCACGATGCCGTGCAAATACTTTATTTTTATTTATTTCTTTTTTCTTTTTTATGGGACAGTAATGATAATGATAATAGTCGCAATATGTCATTCGAATGTTTCTTTTTTGCAGTTATAGTTATATATATATATATATATATATATATTTATATATAATATATACTACGACTGCGGCTGAAGTGATGTGCTGTTTTTAGACGCTTTCTAAGTCGACCGATTTACACATCGTTATTAGAATACATAATATAATATTACGGTAATACGCACACGCACGCATACACACACACATGCACGCATACAACGGGTGGGTCACGCGATATCGAATTTATCAAAAACAAAAAATAATTATCGTGTAGGTGTATACGCGATGTAGGTACTTGTCCTTATATATGGTAAAGCCGAACCCTATACATAGTTTTCACACCTTCTACACAGGTCGTTTCATTCTTCACCGGCCCTAATCTAATACATGACTGTTTACCTTTGTATTTATGCAAAACACCATTATGGATATTTTATCCAGGACTCGTCCAAACAGTTTGCAGATACCGTCGTCCTATATCGCGAATCGATTTTCGAAAAAAATGACGTTTGAACTATATGTATAATATATTTTAAATATTATAATGACATGGGTAGATACAATATCATCAAATGACAAGATTTTTCATTTTTTTCATTTTTTATGGATTCAATATTTTATGTTTCAACTATTCGCTTATATAGTATTAAAAACGAATAATAATTATAAAACTTAAAGAGTATAATATTTTTGACATTGATGTCATCATAGGTAACACGACACGGCTATTAGATTGTACAGTTATTTTTTTAATTTAATGTAGGTAGTTTAATGTAGTAGTACATAAAATGTATCATACAAAATTCCTTATGCGGGACTCTAATACACGAAAAACATCAAATTAGTCTCATTCGATTTCCCTTTACAAATAAATATTTACCGTCTTCAATAAGTTAATATACTAGGAAAAAATAAATTAAATATAATCTTAATTTTTCTATACCATTACAGTTTTTAGTTGAAAAGTTATTAGATAAAAGGTTTAGATTTGAAAACATGTTTTCAATTAATGAATACATACCGAAATAAAAGGATATGGTCTATAAATAAATTAATTTAACAGAGTATAAGTTAAGTTTAAACCATCACAAAACTCGTAAAACCTATAGTATAGATTATTTTAGGTATATCCTAAAGAATTTTAAATACTTAAATGTTTTTTACGAATTATAAACTATAGATATCGAACTAAGTTATAATTTTTAGACAAGCAATTTGAACATAAATACCAAATATCAAGGAAGTTATTATTATATAAAATAAAATAGTAAGTTTTTACCCTAGATATTTAAAATTATTAGAACTTTTTATAATAACGATTTGATTTTTTCAAAGGTTGTTTATAAATATATAACAATATTTTTAGTTTTTTAAGCAATAATATTTCTAACATTGACTGTTAACTTAACGTAGTATGGCAAAAATGTTTTATTAATAAAAAACATCAGTATAAGTATTCAAATTTATACGGTAGGTTGTGATATGATTGCATTGAAAATATGAATAGACAAAAAATTTATGTAGGTACAGTTATTATTATTTTGACATATAAATGGCTAAACTTAAAGATATGTGTATAAGGTTTGTATAATGATAACCTATGTAATTATTATTGTACATTTGGACTGTAAATAAATAATTAAATTCATCTATTTAGCTAACATATCTAAATAAATAATAAAATATTTATTTTCTTAAAAAAACATGTTATTTAATTTTCATTCATAATTATCAATATTTCGTTCAGGATTAATAGACATGCATTAACATTAAAATTATATGCCGTTAAATTTTAATGAAATCAATTTTTATTGAAAGTAAATTATTCATTATTTAATATAGAAATGTATTTTAAAATCACTTATAATAAATATAATAAAACACTTTTTTATTATAAATTTTTATTTTATACTTTACAAAATTTCCCTAAGTACTATGTATATTTACGAAAAATATCGACACAAATAAATACAATAAAATCAACGTATAATAGATATATAATTTTTAATTTAATATAGGTACGAATTTCAATGTAATTTTCAACAAAATACCTATATGTTCATAATACATTAATTCGTATAAATTTAAATTATTGAGGTAAACATGAAAATATTGTACTTTAAGTAAAAATACATTTATTTATATGCTGACCATCAATAAAAATCGTACAAACATTTAAAAAGTTATAGTTTAACCTGCAGATTATATCTTAACCAAAATAATTGTTTAATAATGTATTATGATATAAACCATATCAACATCAAATGCAATACCTTTTCTTTGTTACAAGAAATGTATGTAAAAAAAAAATTTAATTAATATTGGTATGTAAATAGACCTTTCCAAAATTTTAAAACTTAAGCACAACAACGTTTAATTTTGTACTTATATTATTTTTACTACATATATACATCGTATTTTATTGTTTCTTATTTTGGTTTTTCATTTATATCTATCAAAAAATAATGAAATCTGTAAAATGTTACTGAAATGAAATATTTAATATTCTACACAAACATATATCTATTTTATTTGAAAAAAATTCCATGCTATGCGGCTAAAAAAATATGGAAATTATATAAAGTCGATGTAACAAAATAACTAAAAAAAAAAAAACTAGTAATAAAATGTTTAACATAACATATTTATATATAGTGGAATTATATAATTAAGAACAAGTATTTCCAATTTGAAAATATTTATTAAGTTAAAAATGTATTTGGACTAAGCTTACATTTTATACAAATGACTAATTTTAATACGTTATTAGAACGGACTATACACTTACACTTTACCTATATTTTGGAAAAAAAATAAAAAAAATAACAAAATATAAAAATACGAACTCACAAACTGTTTTTTATCTTAAGAATACTATCGAAGATTATACTGCAATTTTTCACCCCATGTTCAATTTTATTATCATGCTGTGAAATGAAATCTTTGTAGAGAATTATAATATAATAATCACATTTTGTTTTTATTACTCCGGCGTTGATTTCCGAATAACAAACGTAACCCGAAAAATACTTGAGTTTTATTGAATGCAAATAAAATCAATGCAATAATTTGTTCTGTCGGATATTTGTACACTGTGAAGTGAGTAAAAAGAAGTACGGGTCCGCCCAAGTATTAACCCTATCAAGAGTGCTTGGAAGGACATGAAAGCATAAGATGGCAACAAGGGACGTTGTTAATTAAAACTCATGGAGTTTATATTACCTATGAAGTAAATAAACGCATTTCTATTTATATATATTATAAAAAATACAAAATAATACAAGGGTGTATCACACAATTTCAATGATTGTGTAACTTTTAACTCGCCGTCAACTGTTAACTGCATTACTATAAATCTCAAAGGATAAATGTGCAATGACCCAAGTGACCAGCACCCAATGATTGTCACCTATATATCCGATTTGTGTGTGACTATGACCAGATATAATAATAATATTATACTATGTACAAATGATTGCAGTTGCACTCGAGATGAAAGAGTGTTTGGTGCGGCGAAAAAGAAAAATATGAAGAAGAAAAAGAAGAGAAGAGAAATAAAAAACTTAACAGTTAATGAATGTGTTATTTTTTTTGAGGGTTTCTTACCAGTCACCGTGCTCCAATTTTTGTATTCAATCGGAAGGAATCGCCCACTGCGACGTGACCACACCGCTGCAGCGTGTTAATATTATGTAGTGTACGAGGATCCGCGATCTGTACAGCGATTGTGTGGCGGATTTCACGTGATTTTGTACATTTTTTATTTTTGTTTTTCCGTTTTTCCTGCGAACAGCAGTAGTATCCGTCGTCGATTCAATTTCCCTCTTTTCTCATGCGGCGATGAGTTTAATGACGCGGTCGCGATGCAAACGAATGTTTTATATGTTACGTGTTCGTCGACGTCGGGAGCACACTTCGCGATCCGTGTGCCGCGGCGTGCGGTAAGCGAGTGACCACCACGGAACGGGCGACGTGCGTACTTGGGCGCGCGCGAAAGACGTGCGGTCGGGAAACCGTGACCGGCGAGTGGGGAAGGTGGTGGTTTGTGCTTGTGGGAGGGATCGTACGCGAGCGCTTGAGATTAGGCGAAAACCGCGGGAAAGACTGCAGCAACGGGGCCCGCTTCATCCAATAATTGACGTCTCGCGATCGAGCACAACAATGAGCGATTGCGCCAGCCACCGGGGTATACGACCCTACAGGTTACCGTATGACCACGTTATAAGGCGTGGTTTTTTATTTAATTTCTTTGTCGATTTTTTGGTAAAAATCGGCTTCAAAACGTGTGCGGGCAAACGACCCTGCGGCGTGTCAAAGACCATAAACGAACGGTTTCCCGGGTGACCGGACACTATAATAATATATTTTATAGGTACCTACTCCGGGTACACCAACTGCACTAAGACGATGACGATGAATTATGATGTACAGTGATACGACGGACACGACAAAGCACCGCGTGCGCGATTTGTGCCTTGAACTCTCCGAAATGGGAAACCTTGAACCGAACCGCCGCCGAATGTAACCGGTCTGCGAGCGCGATTGCCCTACTGACTCAGTCCGGACGAAATCCAAACGGAATGCGCGGCGACGAGTATCCGCCGCCGTCGACGTCACCGCTGCCGCCACGACTGCGGAGAGAGAAGGGGGAGGGGACTCTCGATCCGGCGGCGGTGGGAGGCGCAGCGGAGAGAGAGGACGTAGGAATTTTTTTTCCTTCTCCCCTTCCCTCCCCTCCGCCCACCACAGGCGGACGCTCTCCGCGTGCGCGATCGCGATCGGTCTGCTTCGCGCAGGAGTTTTCTCCGTCGTCGGCGAACGCACACGCACATCGCATATATTGGTACATAATATACAGAGCGGTTCAAAGAGCGTTTTTTCATTTTTTTCTCCCAAAAATTTAATATTCCGTTTTTCTTTCGCCCGTCTTGCGCCTCTCGACATCCGGTTTTCGGCCACGATCGTGCACACGATCGTCCCCGCGCGAGGTAACCTGAAAATAAAACCCCCGTTGTACCTACATACCTATAGCTGAGCATCACTCGCATATACGTAACAATATATATGGTACAATGAAATAATAATTATATCGAGTACGATAAGATCGCGAAGAACCGAGAACTATATATTATGCTATACGTTGTTCCCGTGTTCGACGGGTTCCAGGTTGGAACATCATATATTTTCAAACCACTACACTTCCGATAACAATTAGTTGAGTTTCAACAATTAAACAAGCCCAAATCAGTTAAAAAAGCCATGTAAAGTGATTGAATAGTTCAAGAAACAGGATTAACGTTTAATGATAACTTCGATGAGTATATTATAATAATTTATTATATACGTCTATGTAAAAACACTGGAAATGCACACATATGAATGCTATTCTCAAAGGTGCACCGCAGTTGTGCTTAAATATATTAATTTAATATTTTGAACCTGCTATGAAAACATTCAAACTTCATAATTATTTTTTATTTAATACTTATTAATAAATTGTTATGTATTCAAATGTACCTATAACAAAACAACTATTTTAATTAATATAATAATATTATAATTTCTTTTGTTACATTTGTAAGCTTCCCGAAACCCGAACATATTCAAATAATATATTATAGTCTAGATAGTTTATAAAGATTTCCAATATTCAGCGTATTTTTTCCTATTACCTATTCTTTGACTTATTGTCTAACATTTAATTATCTTATAAAACAATTGTTTTTATACTTAATTTTAATAAATAATATAATATTAGACTAAACATCTAATGCTTTGGGAAGAATATTTTTGATGGATTAAGTTTGTAATATCTTTTCGACATAAATTTGGAAGCTCATAATTTTACAATGGTAATTTATTACCATATTTACCAGTGTTTATAAAATTAATATAATTAAGTGACGGTAAAGAGAGTATAAAAATGTTTAATTTACTTCTCATATTCTCATTATATATAATGAAGATCTAAAATTCTATGTACAAACCATAATAACAATATTATCAAATTACAATAGTACAATGTTTTATGTCATATCACTGTTTAGAACGTTGAGTGTTTTTAACCATTTTTGAATAATATTATATGCATGTCCATAAAATCTGCAGACATTATCGCCGATATCTATTACAATTACAAGCCGTGAAAGATATAATTTGTACAGGATTGCAAGATAAATCAAATAAATGTATTTTCTACTAAAACAACTCAACAACATAATTTTATATATTATAATGGTATCAAACATAAATTGCTTCAAATTTTTTATGGAATTAAAATCAAACGTAGTCTAGTAAACCCGCCGAAAAAAATTATTAACTATAAATGTCAATATTTAACAAGTAAATGCAATCGTTCTGTATGCATATACTTCATATACATGCGGGGAGAGATACACACGCGTCTCGCACACCCATCTATACATAAACGCCGTAACGGGAACTACCCGTTTTATAACAGTATATATATTAATAACTGCATTAATGCATTTACCATTATTGGTATATCATATAGTGGATAGTACACAACGGACTAAAAAATCTTATCCCGACATTAACCAAATGGATATTGAGGTAGGTGACCGCATCCATTTTAGGTTATTTCAATTTTTTTTCTGTAACGATTGCATGTTTATACGTGATTCTGATTTTAATCAGTAGAGCAAACTTTATTAATATCTAGCTGTTGTAGGATCGAATTGTGTTGAACAATATTTTCTAAATAAATTTAAATACTTCCTAAATTAAAATACTATTGTACTGAAGTATATTAAAATTATCTTTTTCATTTATACTACAATTTATTAGTATCTACATCCTAAATTAATAAATTCTATTTAAAATAGCTTTTTTTCGCAACATAAAAGTTTTAGAACTTTTACTGAGAGCAATAACAGTTAAACAAAAATACCTTAAGATACAAATCAAAAATAATAATTTTATAAATACACAAATTATGTTTAATTTAATCAAAATTGTATATCACATTAGAAAATTAATTTTCATGAGATATCCAAATTAATAACCCAATTATCACTACCACCTAATGTATATGATTAGTTGTAAATTGTAAATTAGAAAATGTTTAGGTTTTATTGACTAAATAAGTAATATTTGTTTTGGTAATATTAATAAGACATATCAATGGAAATGGAAATTTTTTCTTCTCACATTCATTATGTTATTTATACCTTTATAACTAAAATATGCAGTTCTTAATAAAAATCCTCTATTTAACTTGATAAAAAATCAAAAAATATAAGACAATAAAAAATTATGTGTATTGTGCTTTTACGAGTTTTGAACAAGAATCCTTAAATTAATATTCTAAGTTTGCCTCTCTATGAAATAAATATCACCTTATTTCATTGTACATTCAAAACTTTTATATACAACGTTTAACTATCCGAAATATTTTTATACATTTTACAATTCGTAAAATCAATTGATTTAAACAAAAATGTTTAATTTCATGCATTAATTAATGTTAATTAATTCAAATAATATTCCAATTCTGTCTATAGAGTAAACCAAATTGTTTAATTAAAATATTAAATTTCATTATTTCTACAAAATGTATAAGTATTTTGAATTCTTCTAACGTTACTGGTCTAAATGTTTTTTTAATGAACTTTGGTTTAAAAGTTATAAGTACCTAAAATATATTTATATTTTATAGTGAAAATTATTTTCTTAAAATGCTCCAAAATGCTTACTTTATTTTCTTCAAACATTTGAATATATACTTGTAATATTCTGTAAAAATATTAGTAAAATATACAAAAGTATGCTTTTATATCAATATATTCTCTACATATTATAATTTGGTTAACTTCATTAACCAGTTTTATGGTTGTCCTAAGTATAATATAGTTCTAAATATTTAAAAACCTAGCGAAAAATCAAAATTCAACTGACAGGTGTACATTTAAACATTTATAATATTCGTAATACGATAAACCGTATAATAATATTCACTATTACTTCACTATCATTAATTATCAATTATAATATCGTAGTGGCATTGAAAACTATCGTACAAGATACAACGTATCCGATGATAAATTATTATAAAGTAAAAAAAAAACTTATCACAGCGGTTAAATGTATATAATTCCTTAATTCCTAGAAATATTTCAATACATATATTTTTAGTTAGTCAAATACGCAAAAATATGATTTAATGTAAATATATTTTCTTAACATTAAAATATGCACTTTTCTGCAAAATAAAGTTTTGTATTCAGATTCTTTATACAGTAAATCGTTGACATATCTTACTCATGGTAATTCATGCGTTCATTAAAACATGTTTTCACATAGAAATCCGCGCTAAAGATATAACAATAAGAAATTTTTCTAGGTATCAAAATTTATTTCATTCCTCTGATTTATCAGAAATATTTAGAAAATATTGTCGTTTCTAAATAATAAAAATACGTAAAAAAAATGATACCGGTTTCTAAAATATTTTTAAAATTCGTTAATTAATAGTAAATGGCTTATATTATGTTCTATAATGATATTTTAATCGATGAACTTTCGTTTAGAATATGCTACAATTATTATTTATTACTAACTTCTATTTCTATAGTAATAATTGTTTACTCTTTATTTCTACTTAAATTGAACTCTTATGATTCAAATACAAAATTGTATTTAAAAATATTTAATCAATGATCTCTATCAATTTTTAAATAAAAAAAGGAAATAAACTTGACTAAAAAACTTTGGTTGAATGTTTTATACTTACATAATTATTTTGGTTATTGAAATGTATATTCTAACCCGTGATATATTACATTATAATATACTGTATAATATAATATGCTTGAGAATTTGGATGAATGATAATAGTACAACATTATTGTTTTATGAGTATTTTACCGTAACAAACAGTTTTATGAATTAATAATGGACACAAAACTATATAATAGTTTTAACATTATTCATATTTTAAAATGTGTCCGATTCATCATACTGTTCTGTTTTATGGAATTATATAAATAATTGCAATAACACTAATAACTAATGTTTTGAAACAAAGCATAGTGTTTTCGCTATCACATAAATATGTATAGGATTTAAATTAAATGTGAATAGTAATTTGTCCTTTGTACGACGCCCTGGTATATTTGGACGATTGGAGTATGGCCACAGGCCTATAAACTTTCCGATGAAAATATAAATATTCTTTGTATTTACTATTTAATAATTTAATTATATTTGATTACCATTTCGTCTAATTGGTTGCGTGTTTCGAAAAAAGAGGATAAGTATCGTTAATTTCATTATATGGGTCAAAATCATAACCATGGCGTAATAAGTTGTGAAAACATCATGCCGGTTTAACAATTTTGTCAACAGACACAGGTATTGTATTTGCTATCGTTTGTATCCTCTCTATTTAACCCAAATAATGGCAGAAATATTCTCATCAAAAACACGCATCCCTCGTTTCTAAGGTGGTTATTTAATTATACTTATTTTAACTACGTTATTCGTACTATTCAGTTATTTTGTTTTGCTACTCGGACACAATAATATAGTAATACTTCAACGAAAAAGATCAACCACTTAAGATAACAAATACGTGTACATTTTTGCCATTAGAAATCTTGTAGATACAATTTACGTACATAATTTTTTGCTACGCCAACAGCCTATCGGTGCAGAATGTTTATTATCTTATTTTTATCTATTATATTTAAATGATTTTCTTTTCATTTTATACTTATGTTATTTATAAGAATACTCGTATTTATTTCACATTATAGTTCTTTTTACTCCTCCGGCATAAAGTCCTACATACATATACAAGAATACAACACCTAAAATATAAAGTTGGATAATAATTTCCTCCCTATTCTATTTCAATAGAGTTTTGATTGGACGTTGACTTAATTTGTTTAGACTATACGATTACGGTTGAGTATAAAAAAATGAGTAAACAAAAGTTTTTTCTTGTATTATTAATATATGTAATTATACATATTGAATGGTTTTAAAATTTTAAATGACTATATATATAATACGTTTCAGTGTTTCACAATTAAATATTATCTTTATTGCAATATATAGTAAAAATACTGTCTATTTTTTCAATTTTTTTTACTTTACAAAAGCCAATGATTATAATTTATAATATTATGTAAATAAAAAAATTGATTCTTAAACATTTTAACGTGTTTAATTAAAACTATAATAATATAGTTATTCGTGTTTTTCGAATAAGTCTTGATCTTTGGATTAATTTACCAATACACAGTCAAATTTAAAGGGCGCATTGAGAGTATTTTCGTGATGAATTTTTCAATTTTTAATATTAAAAAGTAAAAGATTATTTTTAACACATTTTTAAATTCAAAAAAAATTTTTTCTTTTATTAAATCTAATTTTTTTTTGTTGTAAAAATGCTTTCCGGTTAGTGTCACATTGAAATGTCTGAATTACTTTGTAAATAATTTTTAAAATTACCAAAAGATACCTATTTATCGTTTCGAACTAATTTTGATTTGTTACGAACGAAACTATTATGTATAATTAGACCAAAATGTCATTTTCATTCTACAATTTCACAATAACTACTTAAATTTGAAAATTAATGGGGAGTTAATTTCATTGATGTAAAAAAAACCCAGTATAATATCGTCAACGAATATTTGGAAATTGAAAACAATGATATTTCATTATGATAAATAATTGTGTTTTGAGATATTTTACATTTTGTAGAGTTGTATCATTATAATTAAATACCTGCAGTTGTGAATTCATTTAATTTGCCTCTAGCGTTTATATTATAAGTGTCACCAGTCACCGCTATACAACACTAATGCAGTGAAATGTGTATCAGTTACTGATGTTACTGTGACGCACAATATCAAGATCTAAGTTTTAATTACAATACAGACAAACCGAGGTCATTATAAAAAGATTACTGCAGTTGAGTGAGTACTTTTCATTTTCTTTGCTTCCAGTCTGGTATTACCTATTACTTATTTATTCAATATTTTTTATCTTCATTTTTAATTTCTTATATCTATGTTGTTTGTGGCTATATGTTTACATTTTTTTTTTATCATTATTTTTGCATGTTTTTGTATATGTGTATAATGTATAAACATTATTATAAATACTTCTATACATATATTATAATATGGTCCGTATATCATTTAAAAATCGAGAGAGTTACAGCGGTCAGTCACAACATTTTTTTTTAGCCAACTATGCGGGTATCATTACTACTTTCTTGGCTAAAATAATTCGGTCTCTGAAGTACTCAACATGTCACATATCCTTAACTATATATGTAATTATATATTCTTAATGAGAATTTCACTTTACGAAGACGTATTTCACTATTAGCCAACAATCTAACATTCAAATTACAAACCTAGAAAAAAATGAATGTATGTAAAGAAAGAAAGAAAGTAGTCTAACAATAATACATATATTAAAATTCATTAAAAATAGTATAAGAAGTAAATGTCTTATTGCTGAATGAAAAAACTCAAATGACATTATTAAAATAATTAGAACAATAGTTTTGAATAAGTCTTGTTAAACTTGAGAATCCAACTAATAGATAAATGCCTACGTATTCGTATAGGTAGAAATTCATGTAAATTTGAAGTGGAGAAGGGGAGGCGTGCTAATCAGTCGTCAAATTTTCAAAATGCGAAAAATATATAACATCATTATATTATGAAACGCAAACTACTTTTAAGGGGCCTGATATAATATTTGGAAGCTCAGCCCTTCTAGCCCTTCCCTCCATTTCCGCCTAAGCATATAGATTTAATACATATACATATACATATATATATATATATATATATAAAGAGAGAGAGAGAGAGCACATATAGATGTGACTGATCATTGCCTAGATTTCGTCATTCTATGCGTCAATATAGGAAAGAGCGAACGATAGTCAAATAAGTATATTATATCATGAGTCTAACAGTGATCGCCAAAATCAGAGGTTCGGTATTCTCGACCACTCGAACATATTTTACTCACGACACTCCAGAGAATTTTCTACGAATCCAGAAGCACCCTATATGGTATTATATAAATAGTAGTGTATCATATTTTTATATTTATAGGTACCTAAGTTTTAGCTAAATATAACCAAACATATTATACACACATATATTATCAGATTTTATAAAATAAAATAAAATAATCTTAACATAAATTATATACTACTATTTAGGTAAATTATAGGAGTAATACTTATTATTAATTATATATATACCTACTAATAATAATGAAAGACACTTAAACTTGGTTTTTTTTACACAAATCCTTTATTTGTGGTCGAATTTTTGAAAAACTTACTCTCATTTCATCTTCAACGAACTCGATAATTTTATTAGTTTATTTGGTTTTATACTTACAAGCGTATCAAATCCTTGTGTGCATAAATATGACGTTGAAAACTGCAGTATTATTCATAGAACTTCATTGGTTGTATTAGCATGAATATTTCCAACATATATCCAGAATTCATTTATTGAAACATTTTTGTGTATATTTCAGCGAGCCCATTTTCTAGGGTATTCAAGTCAATAACCTGGCCAAGCGGATCAAAACCTCTGCAGCAGCAAGTAATATACTTATCTATATATCTGTTATGTAAATGTGAAAATATGCATTAAAAAAAACTATCAACAATCAATCTTATAGAATATATAGTGTGTACAGTGTTTACACATTCTGTATATAAATACGTGTACACATAAAAAATTGTAACCACATATGTGAACAGCAATGATACAGCCTCTGAGCCAAGTCACCGAAGCATCGTTGAAATCGTTGAAATAAATAGGGATAGCATGTGCAAATGTTACAAAGTATAGTTATTAATTATATTCATAAAATAGTATGTAATTTAAATGTAAATAATTAATTTAACAAAACAATTCCGTTTCGAATCTCCAGAGTTAATTATTGTAATATAACACACAAGAATATAACAATGTATAGTACGATGATGAATATAACATAAATATAATATAAATATTTTTTAAAAATAAACTATTATAAATTATAATACATCAGGATCTCGGAAGTTTAAAATGTATAGTAACAGGACGCTGCAGAGATGTTGATATTTTGCAGCACTACTCGTACTCCCCATACTCGTGTACTATTTTGGTATTCAAAATATAACGAATATTTTAGAATATATGTAATATAAAATAATATATAATATTATTTAAAACATTTATGGTCATTTACGTATAATATATAATTTGTACAACTTGTGTGTTTATTAATAGTTGCGCACAGTATCACCACTGCGCATATAATTAAATTCGTACCGAACCTAAATAAATCAATTGCACTATGATACCGTTGTACATCATGGACTAGATAAAATGTTACTGAATATTTTACGAAGTATGTATATTAACTATTCAATGTCACACAGCGACACAACGTACTAATTTTTTTTTCAACTAATAAAGTAATGCGCAGATAGCATAGACACTACAATTCGATAGAATTAGAACATCGTGAAACATGTTCGTTCAGCTATACTATATTAAAATATATTTAAATTTAGACCATAGGACGTATACGGTATACTTCAATATACATTATGGAAGGCAAATATTTTTTTTTTTAGTACTCGAAGTAGTGAAATCTTAAGATTACGATTAAGATTATATCATATTATTACGAACTGAAATTATATTCTTTAGAACTCTTTAGAACTATTTGCGTATTATTATAACCACATAAAGCTCAAAATGGTATACATTCATAAATAGTAGAAAAATAAATTATTTAATTTGATTCCGAATAATCTGTGACTAATAAATGATTACTTAAAATGTTTGTTTCCGAAGTACATATAAAAAAAACTCATGATATTGCAACGTTATATTATTCAATACCTAGTTAAAACTTAAAAGAAATATTTATATATAAATATGTACATACCCATATGAATGTAAATAAATAAGTTAGTTAAAATATAGTTGATATTTACTAGAATAATAATTTATTAAAATAGTACCAAAGTCCTTAGACATCTTAGAATATCTTAACAGAATTATGTAAGTACTTTTAATTATTTTCAATATTTAATTTATGTACCTAAATATACAATCTATACTAACACAATAAGAAAGTGCAATAAACTAATAGCTAATGAGTATATTTTTGATATTTGAGGAAGTGGCTAACTAATGAAATTTTACAGGGATTTTATTTGCTTTTTTTATTTGATTATTAAATACAGTCTATATTACATTATATATACATATATACGTATATCCATATATACGTATATCCATATATACGTTAATAAATATAGTCTAATTACTGAAGGTAAGATTTTGGCAAGATTATAATATAGAGAGAGTTCAAATATAACTTATAGTGTATGAATGTAAAACACATTTCGAAATATTTTCACGAGGAAATATATCTAATGCGTCGAATGAATAATTATCTAAAAATTACCAAACATCTAAAATCATTATAAAAAGTAAATCTGAATTTATACATGTACAATATTTATAATATTGTATTAACATATATACTAATATATGTTTTAACATAAACATTTGTAAACCGTTATCTAATATATATTAAGTTTAAACAAGTAAATACAAATATTTTATAAGTATAAAATTGTTTTCAAAATCATATAGTTAATTAAAATAATATTTAACATATTTAGTCTTAATCTGATATTTTATAAAAATAATTGGTTTTCATATAATAATAAAATCAATAGGGTGAAGAAAGTGAATAATTATGGTAACTTTGTGATTTTTCGAGTCTCTCCATGTTTTTATAATTTTTCCTTTACAATATACCATCATATCGTATCATTCGAATTGACTATTGTTCACATTTATAATGGCAATTAGTGGATTGTTTCTTCTCTTGAAATTATGAAACTATGAAATACTGTTCATCGATATTGTACATTTTCAAATATTAAACAATTATAAAATCACTGTTGTTATTGGTCTAGGTATTCCATGTAGATTATTAAAAAAAAAAAAACTTAATATCAGATATACCATGATTATAACAAATTGAGGTTGGTACTCTTTTACTTTAATGTATACTGAAATGCAAATAGAATTTAAAAATAATAATCATAATAATAATAATAATAATACAAATCACATCGACATTACCAAAATCCAATCATTTTGAAATTACAACATTACGTGATGTTAGATTAACTTAATTAGACCAAGAGATCAACATTATTGTCCAAGTAATGACAAAATTCTTTAAACAATACTTAAAAATTACTATTTCTTATTTAAGCTTTATTAACATAATATAACTCATAACTTACCTACACCGGACGTGATTAATTTTTTATCATTGTAAAAAAAATGCAACCAAAATAATATATATGTTAATTTCTCGAATTTGATTACTTGCTGAAATTAATAATTATTTTATTCAGGTTGTAGTTAATAATCGAGTTGTACATGAACTAAAATCATTCGGGTTTTACGGTATTTATAGATTTTTATTGGCGCCACAGAACAATAGGTTTTTCAACGGTATGTGCTTTTGTTCTTCTCGGAAATCTTTCTTTGGAGCATTGAAATGGCTCAAAAAATTCTACGTAACCCTAACTAATCCAATCAATAATTAGTCATAGGTATATCTATACAGTTAAATCTTTGAATTTCAACAATAACCTATACATATACAAATACAATATACATATATTGTACTTAGGAGAACACTTTTTTAATTTCACGTAATCAAATTCGAAAAACCGCGTAGTAAAAAGTGAAATTAATTGCACACGCTAATCGTTTTTAATAAAACCTTAACAATTTCTTAAGAAGCTTATACTGCTGAAAAGTAAAAAGTTGATTTTCATTTAATAATTTACATTATTAAATGGTTTTCAGAGTATACCCTGTATACCTGACTTTCTTTGAGATGGCTTATAACTACAGAAATTATATTTAAGTATCATATTGAAATAATTATTGATTATCCGGACTTACTTTTAAGAATGTAGAGAAGTTTACATTTCGATAAAAGTTTGATTTTTTGTGCTTATTTAACATTACAGTTTTGTTTAAAACACATACCCACTTTAGTGTTAACATCCGAACAATTATAGGTATAGAACAAAAACAGAATGCTAGAGGTCAAAGATGAAATACTTCGAGACCATAGTTAACATTTAAATTTAATTCAATATGAATAGAATACCCTAATATGTTCCGGTTGTTAAAATTTGTTCTATAAAATTAGTCAATCGGTAATGATTAAAGTAACTTAAAATACTAGGTATTGTACTCTTATATACTTTCCTCATAAATAATTAGGAATGTAGTGAGAATGATAAGACCATAAAATTAAAAAAATTATTTAGTTTATTGTTTTAGACTAGGCAGACGTAGGTATTCAATCGTATAGTTGTTACCAACGACCATCACCATAATTAAATTAAGTAGTCACTGTTAACATAGTTTTTTATTATTTCTTGATAGATAGATATCATTGTTCTTATTTTCCAACTTTTCCTCTTGTTGTGCATAAATACATTTTCTGGATCTTAATTTTACAAAAGACATCTGAAATATCATTCGTCAGTCGACTAACTAAAGGTTATTTACATCAGACTATATGTAATTTGAAATATGTTGGAAAAACAATGTTTACTATGATAAAGAATGTTATTACTAAATTATTATTATTACTAAAATTGGTTGTAATGCAAACGATATTTGAATGTAGAGATTTATCTTTTATAGGCTCTTTTACAACATTCACACACTGGGCATTCTGGCTGAAATCTTCAACTGCACTTTTTATTTCTTTTAAATATGTGCAATAATATTCGGCACAAAAACGATAGTTATTTTATCAGTCGTACATTTTTTATTGGTTTTTTCACTGGTTTTATTATTTCTGATAATAATAATATATAATATAGTCCAAGTAATAATATACATAAAAATAACTTAGAAAAAATAACCAAATAGGGGGGAAAAGTAGGTTTTGTGGAAAAAAGTAAAAAAAAGTTTACTTCATTACAATCAGAATGATTAAAAACGTATTTATATAATATATAAGAACTATCTTGAAGTACTGTCATAGCCTAATGGCATAAGGCGGCTGCGCGTAATCGTACGATCACCGGTTCGAATTCTGGTGGCACAGCCGTCTGGTGAGAAGATGCCGCTACCACCCCCTCCCCAACTATTACACGTAATTGAGACTTGATAAAATAATTGTTGAGATGTAATGGCCACGATGCCAAAATCTCCCTTAAAAAAAAAAAGAATTATCTTTCTATCACATTTCCCTCAAAAGAAGCATTTGCTACAAAATCCGAGCCCTAGTTATTACTTATTAGTTATTACATTAAGCTTACACAAATTTATTCAAATTTTCATCAAATATTTAATTGACAAAGACAAACAACATGTAAAATATCACTTTTTTTAAAACTTTTTAAGGTTTTGTATGAAATACATAAATTTTAAATATAATAGAATTTTAACTAAATTACGTTCGTTGTTATAATATCAAAGTAATAATAAATAATATTATGATTTTTCTATTTCAATGATAGAAATGTGATATTATATAAACGACATTTTGTTTAACTTGAAATTAAATGTCATATTATATTACACTATACAAAACATATATTAATCATAAAAATTAGTATATGAATGTTGAAACATATTAGACTCTAGCACATACACATATTTTAAAATCCCTTCCAAAGTATTTTTGTCCCACGTTTACCGAGAGCTTAATTTTCGATGCAATCAGATGTACGGTCGAAAGTGACTCCTTTCTGTCTAGTGAATGGATAAATGACTAAAACTTTCGGCCCTATGGCAGGAAAGAATATTTTCTACTCGCATCGCAATATTCAAAAATTATAAATGTACATGTACATAGTATTATGGAATTCTGTACTTATTTATATATAGTACATCTGCAAGGCGATTATGCGATCTGCATCCAAGTGAGCCATATTAGCCATATTCTCCTTTGTCCTTTTATAATGTAATATTAGTAAGTTGTAAGTACGTAAGTCAGTTGTCAGTATGAATTTTCTAACTAAACTAGAAAATTCTTCAAAAATAGGTTAACATCTCCTGAATAAGTTATAAAGTACACAGCTATAAATCTAATAAAATTGATTTGATATGAAATTATATATAAAAAAAAAAAAAACAGTTTGATATCCTAAGAACGAATTTAAATATCCAATATTTCTAAAAAATACTACAATGGTGTGAAATTTCATAATAAACAGACTTAGATACTCAAGTATTTGATAGATAAAAGTGTTATATTGAGAGCAAAGTATTTTTATTTTTGGATGGCAGTTTATTTTAAAATGTCCTAAATTAAGAATATTAAAAAACACTCAATACAACACTACTCCTATATCTGCATTATAAATGTTACGAATCTTTTTAGTTGTATATTGTTATAAAAATATAGAAAATTATTTAAATATATTGCTGTTGTAAACGTAACAAATAAAAAAAAAAAAGAACGGGTGGGCCTCACTTTGCTGTACAGTTGGGGGTGGAGTGCACCTCGTTTATAGGATAGGTCATAATTACAATGAATTTGTTAAATTTGAATGCAATGACAGATATCATTGTATACGAATAACGATTCTGAACGGAGTTAATATGTTTATCTAAAATGGGTATATAATAATGTAGTATTTTATATTTAAATTGAAATATAATGTAATAGTATGCAATTTCGTAAAACTTTAAATTTCAAACAGTCATAACATTTTTTCCTTTAAGTCCGGTAGATATTTTTTTATAGATTTATGAAGAGTATTTTATAGATAACTTAGTGTTAAAATTTTGAACCTTAAGTATAAACAGAAAAAGTTTTATGAATTTTCAACTACAAAATAACTTGCAAATTATCGCAATTTTAACATATTTTATACAAATTTGAACTTTATGTGCTTATAAAAAAAATTTGAGTGAAACCATCTCCGATATTTTTTAGTTACAATTAGTATAACTTATAATTAATTCTTTAATACATTTTCAAGAGTTTTCGGACAGCCAAAAATTTTTTATAGATATTTTAAAAAAAAAAAGAACGGGTGGGCCTCGCTTTGCTGTACAGTTGGGGGTGGAGTGTATCTCGTTTATAGGATAGGTCATTATTACAATGGATTTGTTAAATTTGAATGCAATGATAGATATCATTGTATACGAATAACGATTCTGAACGGAGTTAATATGTTTGTCTAAAATATGTATATAATAATATAGTATTTTATATTTAAATTGAATTATAATGCAATTTCGTAAAAATTTAAATTTCAAACGGTCATAAAATTTTTTCCTTTTGGTCCGGTAGAAATTTTTTTATATATTTTTGAAGATTAGCTTATGGACAAACTAGTGTTAAAATTTTGAACCTTAAGTATGAACAGAAAAAATTTTATGAATTTTTATCTACAAAATAACTTGCAAATTATCGTGATTTTGACACATTTTATACAAATTTGAGCTTCATGGGCTTATAAAAAAAATTTGAAACGATTTCCGATATTTTCTAGTGATGTTAAGTTAAGCTTATTATAAACTTTGTATTACATTTTCAAGAGTTTTCAGTCAGCCAATTAAATTTTATAGATGTTTAAAAAAAAAAATTTACAAAAATCGAAAATTTAAATTGTTTATAAATAAGTCAAAATATGTCAAAATACTTTGAAAACTTAACCATGTATAGAAAACACTAATATAAATATTTGGTGTAAATTTCAAGTTGTTGCGGTTTTTCGTTTTTGAGTTAGAGCATTTTTAAAAAACATATTTTGTAAAATACTGATTTTGCGTAAAATTTCCAGTTTTTTCGTAATTTTGTTATCGTTTTCTTCAATTTTTTGAATAAGTGTTGAAAAATTTGGATTTTTGACTAGCCCAAGTACTATCTACATTCACTTTCCTTTCAGAAAAGATGCTGTTTAAGCAAATCAAAGCATTTTTACTGCAAAAAAAGGTGTCGTCAGACAAAAAAAAAAAAAAAAAAAAACACATCACTGTAAAATCAATAGATTCCATCACTCCGTTCAGAATCTAAAAAAAATAAAAAAAACACATCATTTTAAAATAAATAGATTCCATCACTCCGTTTAGAATCTAAAAATTGTTTAACAGTCAGTTAATGGATGCAGTAGTCGGAAAAACTTATTAATGGATCGTATAACACTTATTATAGGCGTTCGTAAACAAGTTTTCGGAAGAGTTGGCGGCCGAGTACGATGGTGGAGCGATCGGGAAACACGAGCCTCAGCAGACTCCACGGATCGCGGTGCGGTGCCTGATGCCCGGGTTCGTTGCCACCAAGATGAGCGGGATCCGGCCGGGGACTACCGGCAGTGTCGGGTGGACGTCGGTTCCGGGGCCGGCAACGTACGTGCGGCACTCGCTTCGCTCGCTGGGCTGCCATTGCGGATGCAGGCTGGCGCGTAGACGGCCGGAGCAGTGCAACCGGAGAAACGGGCCCGGAGACAAGGGAACGGGTCCAGCCGCGGACGGAACGGGGTGGTTGGCTGGCGCGTTCGCCGCGGTGTTCGACTCGCCGTCGTCGCCGTTCTCGATAGGGCGCCCCGGCATCGCTACCACTGGCTACTCGTCGCACACGTTAATGGTATACCGCACGCTCGCATTAAACGCCTGTCGTGGTTCTGCGATAGGACCGCGACGCAATTTTCCTCCGATAAAACTTTCGCAACCCGCGTGGTCTGATTTTTCAAAAATTAGTATACAGTAATCCATATAGTACATAATATGTCTATACCATGATAGAGCCCTTTAGACGGACGCTTTTTCTCGCGCGCCAATACTACGCGCCGAGCATTAACACTATTGTAGGCCCTAGGCAAAGTGCATTTATTGCTATGCGCTAATATGGTCCTACAGTGTTCAGTATTTAAGTGATTAAGGAACCTTATGTTTGGGAGAGGTAGTATTGAATATTTGAATCTCATTGTTAAGCCTTTAAAAACAAAAATATTTATAACATAAAAATCAAATCTTAACTATTATAATTATAACTTTATATCTGATAATAATTTTAACACATGCTAAAAACAATTAATTTTATTCAAAATATATTTAAAATTAAATTGCCAGAAACCATAAAAAACGACTTATATTTTATAATTTTATACCATTTTGCATATTTCGTTATAGTTTTTTTTTATCATTTATGTTATTTATATTATTTTCTCTATTCGTGGTGTGCACGCATCAAAAGTGTGATTGCTGGAAAAATGTGGTCGGGAACAGAACTGCGAACCCAATTCATCGGTTATATATATATACTTATTTCGCGAGTTTTCCAAATTCGTAATTTGATTTCCAGTGTGCATTTATTTCACGGTTTTTAACGGTGGCGTTATTTAATTTATACGGCTAGACAACAACAACAACAACAATAATAATAAGAATAACTGTCTTGTTCGATATTTATACTATGTTTTAATGACAAGCTCTACTGCGTATACAGGTGATGGCCATAGACGTAGCTAGATGGATGGTGGGTGATGGATACGTATCCAAATCCGTAAGCTGGATGATGTGTCGGAACCGGGACCGGATGGCGCGTAAGCACGCGAAAATTGTGTCAGAGCAACAAGACCGATGACGGCTGGAAAAGTCCAGAGCAACACTGATACCGGGGCGGACAAACGGCGACCTTCTCGTAGAAGACCAATTGTACATTTCCATTTCGTGCACTACTTGGATGAAATGTATAATCCACTCTCGAAGTTGCGAATTAACAAATACAATCTATTATTACTATTACCAATAATTATTATTATCATCCATAAACAATTATAGTATTACGATTAATAAGACACACATCTGATTAGAAATAGTTCCATTGCACGGGTTAAGGTTCATTTTGAAAATGAAATATTATTGTATCATATTTATATTATATTATATTACATTATAAATATTATAATATATTATTTATTATTGGTTAAATATTTTACTTTACAGACTTTAGGCTGTACAAATATATGAACTATTATTGTTAGGTCCAGGCGTGCACCCAGGATTTTTGTTTGGGGGGGGGGGGCTTAAACGTTTTCTTATTTTCTTTACACACATGTAAATAATTACCACAAATTATAAATGGTAATTGTTTTTACTATTATTATTATTATATGTTTAATCAATCATCATTTTAGTACTATATTTGTGAAAATCAGCCCCAAAGCCCCCCCCTGGGTGCGCCACTGGTTAGGTCCATAAATTATTATTTTTTAATTATTAATTGTTACTCTATGGTATAAATATATAAACGCTCGTTTTTATAGCTTGTATTATTTATTTATACATTTTCATGAAGAGTTAATGAACAATTATTTTTTTAAAACATTTTTTAAGCATGGCATTGCAAACATGTTCGTATTATCCATGCATTTAACAGGCTATATCTCAAAAACTAGAAATCGCGTTGGTAAAACGGTGTATCAGATACGACAATACTCGGTACTCTTTTTAATTAATTATTGATAAATAGACTATTATTAATCAAAATGTAATTATATTACTAATGATCGTCGCAATTAAATGTAATCTTCTCACATAAAATATTGCAACAACGTAAAATACACGAGTACAAAATTATTTAATAACTTTATAGTTAATATAATTACACACACAATAGTTAATTATTTATTTATTTTAAATTTTTATCAATAAAAATGTAAGGAATATAAACTAGTTTTGAAATAGACGGCGTATTTGTTTCGAAGAGCATAGTTAGATTGTAAATGAATATGAAATATATATATATATATATATAATATTCTAGAGGCTCTTGCCATAATTTTACTAATTTTAGCAATTGGATGGAATAGGTAAAATTGTTAAAACAAACTTATTTATAATATCTATAATTGCAAGTATAAAAACATTATGTAGTCCTCTGAATAGAAGAAGTATTTGTTATTCACACAAATTATGTAATCAATTATTAATATTTATTACTGATAATAATAATAGTTAATATTGTTTTATTCTATCATAAATTGTCATAAATATCACATAATAGTATATAGGTTAATGGTGTGAAGTTTTGATTTGTTATTTATAAGTTATTGATAAATTATTTATTTATACTTACATACAGCCATAATGGTTTCCGGTTTTTAACTTATGTGGAGGAATGGAAAATGAGGTTGGTCTTGGCAATATTATACATGTAGATTTATACAAGTATGTATGTATGTTTTACGTATACTACGTAATACGTCTAATATAGCTGATAAGCGTATGTTGTAAGTACAAGAAATTTGAAATTCAAATGAACTCATATGTACCGTACCACAGTATTTTACAGTACAGATGACCATGTAATATACATCAATATCGGACTCGTACGAGTTTTTGGATTAAATTAACATACCCACATCCGTATCTTTTTCAACGATCGTGACATATGAAACAAATAATGCAATCATTTAGCTATTTATTTAAAAGTAAAATGTATGAATTCAATTATTCAGGTCTTGTTGTTATGTCTAAAGCCATGCATGCAAATTGTATATTATACGCAAGACTGATTTTGTATTATTGAAAAAGTCTACCAATGGCATTATTATAATTTATTCCTACATATACTTTGTTTGTATATAAATACAAATACAGAGTTGATTTAAGAATTAGATACCTATGGTCATATGGACATCACTCAAACGACTAAACGTATTGGTCTTATATTTATTGTGTTTCACGTCCTATCACTAGAGTAAAAACTAAATTTTAAAGGGTACAGAATTCGTATAAAATGTATATACATATTAGACCAACTTTCCAATATTCTTGTAAAAAATACATAAAAACTATATATTCTTAATATTTGCAAACTAAAACGTAAGGAATATTTAATATTAAATTAAGACAGTTAATGTTTTTAAAATATTTGTTCTATTATTATATAATATAGATTTAATCATATTTCACGGCAATTTATACAATATTGAACTAACGCGAAAAAATACATATAGAAAGATAAATACACGGCTGTTTTTCGAGTGAGAATTGACGAAATACAAAAACGTGTTTTTGAAAAAGTATGAAATGTTTTTAGGCGTTATATTTAACACAAATACGATTAGAATAAATAATATAAAATACATGAACACAAAAAATAATTAACAAAAAGTATACTTATGTAGACTAGCTATTTATGGTTAACAACAATAGAGAATGATTTTGCGGGTTAGTTTATGTAGAATATTTAAAGAATTTTACCTGTAAAATAACTATTAAATAATAATAATTCTTAAATTTGCAGGTTATAGAAAGTCTTATCATATACATATATTGAAACGGGGATTTTTAAATTATCCTGTCAAACTATCATTTATTTATTAATCTATATCATTTATCATCAATCATCATATTAAGGAACACTTGAAAACCATTAGTATTATTTATTTATATTTATTTCAAGTATTTCAATCAACAATTGATCTAAAAAAATAATGCCCAAAATAAGGTAGTTCTTGAAATTACCTATAGTACTCAAAATCCCGTTGTTGAAAAATGGCAAAAACAGTAACAGTGCGCTTACACTTTCTTTTCTAGAATCTATCTTATTTTGTAAATAAATTCCACTCGAAATAATTATTCATAGTCATTAAATTACCATTAATAATATAGAGTGGTCATGGTTTGTTAGTTGGAGGGGGGAATCTTTTGTACAGCACTTTTGTAGTTTCTTCTATATTGTTCGTTCTATAAGTCAGTATGATGGGTATTATTTGAGATGTAAATTGGGGCATCTGTACAAAGAGATTATTAGATTGAACATTTTAAATTGTATATATATTTGATTTTTTTGGTTGTCATTGAATATATTTAATATTTATTGAATGTAAATAAGGTGTTTAATATTATTATTATTTATAAATAAACGAAATAGACATTAATATAATTTTATGTATCCAGTCTAATACACTTCGACAATCTGTGAAAATAATAATTATTAAACTCAGGTAATGGAAACTTTATATCTGAAAATTGGATAAATAAGTTCTACAGAAAAATATGTTGGCAGATTTCGGAATAATACTAATCCAATTAAGTCATCATTATAACGCATAATTCGCTTTAGCAGAGTTAAATAATGAAGTGTAGGACTAAGGCCCTGATCAAAAATATTATATACACTTAAACAAAGGAACATTTATCAAGCTTATTATTTTTTCAATAGAGATGCCTCTCTCTGGCACTTATAAATCTATTTTATTATATATCTAATGTGAAATATTTATTTTCTTGGTCAATGTAATATGTATGCATGACCTTTTCTGAAAGGAATATTTTAAAAAATGAGTTTTTATCATAATTAGGTGTATTTTGAGTTAAAATAAGCAGAAAAGTGCACCAATATTTTCCTTCACTTGTTAACATCTACCAATGATATAAAAAAGAACCCTAAAATCATTCAGAAATATAATCAGAATAAAATAGTTACCTATTTCATGTTATAAATTATTTTTATAAAGTTATTAAAAAGTATCATGTGATATAAAAATGAATGTATAACAATTAATTATTAAGGCTTTTTGAGATGTATTAGGCCGAACAAGTAAAAGTATAATTATGTATAATTATGAACATTTTCAATGCCCTTCATCGTATCACGTCTATATTTGTTTTACCGTCAATCAAACACGTTACACACGTGTAATTTATTAATTAATATCGAAGTTTGAGAATATTGTTTTTGAAATAAAGAGGCTCTGGGCCACTGAATAATCCATTCCATTGCGTATACTTCCCGCCGTTGTCATAATTTGCCGCAGTCTTCGCTGGCGTCACTTCTTTACCATGTTTTAATGGTATAATAATGTGTTGATGGACACGATGTCAAAAAGCAGCCATAATTTAAATTACCTTAACTTTTCACTAGAAATCAACGTCATTAACCGAAACATCAAACGCCAGCATCACAAGTGACAATATACTATTTAGGTAAGACAAAGAACTGTATTCAAATTCCCTAACAAGTAATAACCCGTTAACCCGACGAGGCGTTATATCTTAGGGTAAATTAGAGATAGCGGAGTTCTCCAAGTTGTTTATTTTTTTATTGTTTTTACGTAATTATATAATATACGGAATTGTAGTATATATTCATATATTATTATTATTATTTTATAACTGGTATATCATCATATGGGTACATACTACATACGATTATACGAGCACACGTACATATAGTGATAGTAATTAATTTTTGTATATGAGTGCCATACACAATATAAATATTGTAAGAAAAAGTTCGAGATCATGACTAAGTTTTCTTGAATCATATTGTATTGAATACTGTATAGAGAATCTACGTATTATAATATAAAGTAAAAACTTTTCAATCACTAGAATAAATCCTTTCAATTGTGCCACTTGTTGTGTAACTAATTTAAATAATAAATAGTTTTTACTAGATATCACTGTTAATATTAATTAACTGTTGAAACTTAACACGTGAAATTAAGTTCAAAAAAATCAAACTTAAGGTCTGTAATTTTCCGAGTGCAATTCTATATATTTTGTTTATGGCAGATATCAATTAAAACTAACCAGACAGTACAGACATCCAATTAAGAGTAAAAACAAATACAATTATTTATAACAGATCGAACATCAATAATAAAATGTTACTTAGAATATTCATAATAATCATTATTTTAGTTATAGCGAAACTGTGGATTGTAGGTAAGTATCTGTACATCGGTTAACATTTTAGGGGCTATAGCTTATTATAAAAATATAAAATAATAATTCCAACCAAAAGTTAAATAATTGTCATATTTTAAATTTATAAATTATGTGTAAGAAGATTATACAGCGCTTTTATAAGTCATTCAATAATAAAGTCGTTTGGAACGGTGTATAAATTCCAATTAAAAAGTTTTTATCAACAACTTTTGTGTGTTACATGGTAATAATATGCTGTAGTTATTGGAATATTAACTGAAGATATAATAATAACATCATTGTTATTATTATAATTGGTTTTTTATTTCTCAATAATATTTTTATAGGTCAGGCTAATTTTTTCAAATCTCCAGAAATTGTATACATCTAATTCTCAAATGTAAACTTATTTAAAATCGTTAATATACAGTATTGTAGCGTTTTCTTTGTGTAAAATTGAACCAAGTATTTTTAACTTCGTATTTTGAGGTTGAATATTTTAGAATTTTAAAGTATTTAGAAATATAGAAATACCGGCGTTGAAGTTCATTATTTTTTTAAATAAGTATTTGACTACTATGTAAATGTTTCGATAGGTTGATAACAATTCTACTTCTGAATGTCAAATTAAAATACAAATTATCGTTTAAATAAATTAATATATTAAAAACTAATTTTAAGTTTAACGTAAATGGTTCTTTTTATATAAAAACTTGAATTATTGTAATTGAAAACAATTTAAACAATTTGAGTAATTTTACGCAACTAGGTAGTTCATTTTAACATTTGTAAAATCGATTTTAAATTATCTTTAATTCCTTAATTTTATTTAGTTACAATAATATTAAGTGTTTCTGTATAATTTAAAATATAAATAAAAATAGTGTTCTAAACGAACAAATCAAAACTAAATTCTTATTTTCTAGACCCCGTGGTTTGCATTCGTTATATAGTTATTGTTGTCCTCAAAACAAGGGACCGAGCGGTTTTTTTCCGAAAAGGGTGCGGTGGAAGGGTGCAGCTGCATGGCCCACATAGTCGTCGGTTTACCGGTTACAACTGTTTCCAGCTGCAGGCGGATAATCCTTATTTGAAATCATCCCCATTTCTATTCCATATCAAGTGGAATGATTGCGAATCGAAGAGACGTCACGGGGCCAGAGGGTGGTAGGCTTATAATGTTACCCGTAAATAATGTCCGTCGGCAACGATTTCGCGTTCATCTATATTGTGACGTATGGATAGGTTTGTTGTATACTTCTTGTAGAACGATTTAGCCATGTAGAAGTTAGTGGCGTGTTCAGTTTTTTAAATGAATATACGAAGAAAATACTTGTACAACTGCGAATCGCATAGGTTTTATTTTTGAAGAAGTAAATTCATTTAGGGCTGCAAGCTATATTATATGAGACCACTGATTTACTTGAAAATATACTCACAATATATACACATATGCGTGATATTATATGATTATCATTCAACATATTATACATTTATCACTATTATAAAGAAAAATATTTAAAAAAATTTAAATCATAAATAGTTGATAGTGTTCTAGTCTCTTTTGAACTATTATCACGTTAAATATGACTTTAAACTAGTGGTTCACCACTTGTATTTATTTTAAATATCTATATTATAATAAACAAACCCAATATTATTCTAGAGATAAGCCACTAAATACAATTATAAGTAATGAACCAAAAATGTTCCATAATCTTTATATATGTAAATATTCTATTGTTTACCAACACTTACTGTATGTGGTAGTACATAAAAAATTCAAAAAAATGTTGTGTTACGAAGCGAGTGCGGTTATGTCTTTGTGCACGGTAAACAAAGTTTATCACCATTAATGATCCTAAAACCCGATAATTATAATATTTAAATCGTATAACAATTTTGTCTTGGTAATATATTTTTATAAATATTATTACAATATTTTCCGGGTAAACGATTTTTCTATAATTTAAGTGCTTATCTGCAGTCTGTACATGCACTTAAATTATACAGAGGGTATGTTTTAAACATTGCATAACACGATAGTTTAGGTTATTCTCCGTGGAAATAAAACAATAAGAAAACTGCGTCAAAATTTCACAAATACGGTAAGTGTTACTGCGGCTTAGTAGTCCGGGACGAAATTATTATAATGGTATTCTATTCGGCGTCCCCGAAATAACTACGCAAATTCTTGAAACGTCCGCGTGAATCGTATTCTGTGTTACATATTAGTATGTAAGATGTGTGTTGGCTGTATAGATAGCTAGTGGACTCTGTATGAGCAATATTAACCGTGTACATTTGTAACAATAATATTACAAGCCAGACGTATTGAACCGGTGTATAATTATAGTCAATTACGCGTGCCATCGATGATTGGATGCAAACTATAGCGATGCCGTATATTGTGTGTGTGTCTGTATGTGCGCGTTTGTGTGTGAAGTAAACGGGTTAGGTTCAACTCAAAAGCGATGTACACGTGATAACGAAAACAATTTAAACATGACGATAAAAACATCGAAAACAATTTCTACCCAACGGTGACTAAACGCGGAGATTGAATCGGCTCATGGGTTTATGTGTTATCTCATTGGGTACACAGCAGTATACATATTAAAAATTGTTGGTGATTTTGTTGAATGCATCGTAGATAGCGACACAAACGCTATACTTAAAGTATTAAGCTCTGTCAAAGAACGTGTTGATCACTAAAGTCAATCTGTGAGTAAGGGTGAGATAGTCGAAACTTTAATTTTATTTAGAATAAAAATAAATGCATAAGTCAATTAAGATCAACAGTCGTTATCTGTATAGATCCATGTAAAATTTCTACTCTGACTGAGTCTGACGTATAAAACAGATTATCAAACGATTGGTCACCAAAAATTATTCAAAAAAAAAAGGTCTCATTTATCATAATAAATGAAACACTTTTGAGGTCCTCGCAGAAGTTGAATGAATCATAGTATACAATGGATTGTTCTTGTATTTGATTTGTATTTACTATGTTTAAATCGTATATAATAATACAATAACTATTATACGAATTATATGAGCAGAAATACTCGATCAAAATTAATATAGGCAACTATATAGACATAATATTTACGTCTTGGTTGTGATGTATGTTTAGTTGCTGTCATAACATTTTTGGGAAACTTTCATTCTTTTATAATGATATAATAACACTATAATATAAAATGTAATCCCTCATTGCCAGCGGTTAAGTCGGAAATACCCATGTATTATGTGCCCATACATATTTTCGTTCAATAGTACCGCTGAAATTTCTTGTAGATAATAATATTAGATAGCTGTTGTCACATTGCTCAGTCGTTGAGGGAGCTGATATTTGCGCGGCGGGAATATATACTTTTGTTTCCGATAGAAAAATGGTATTTGAAAATCTTTTAAAATGGCCTGTCAACTTAAAACTGCAATGAAAAGAGATGGGATGAAAAAAAAAAATAGCAAAAAAGAAGCGTTTGAATATGAACACTGTATAGAGTACAGGTTGACATGACATAATTCATCGATCCGTCAACACGCTCGGCCGGTAATTCTCATTATTTCCTCCGCGCCCGGTAAAACATTGATTTTATGGACACACGCGTACACGCCGAACAGATAGAACGTGACGATGTGTGATTGCTTCGCACACAGTTGTCGACGTACTGCGTTATGTTAATATTAAACGATGGTGCTCATGTTATTATTGTATTAGGTTCGATCACGACCGTGATGCGGCGCCTTCACGCCCGAAAAGCCGTGGTGGCCTCGGCCATGGGTGTGCGGCAAGTGCATTTGTGGCCAGTGGCGGCGATCATGTAGTTTATCAGAAGATGCCATAATAGATTTTGTTTATGGGAGTTGGGATACTTTAGTAATTATTGTGTTTCACTATTTTGTACTATGAATAATCAAATGATAATAATAATTATAGTACTGAATGTAATATTAATTATATAAAACGGTCAGTCACAGCTTACCTAGGTATTCAGAATCGGATCATAGTAAAAATTATTGTATTATGTTTAAAAAAAAAACCCTGTGGGATGGTGGGAGATCCTTTAATATTTTATGTCGTGATCCATTTTTAATGCTTCGGTGCCACTATACGTGGCCATGGCGCCATGCGACGTTGTGGCCGGACCTTTAGAGAAATAATGGTCAAACCGCAACGAGTGTACATATTTATTTTATAAAATGATATAAAATGATCACCGGTGTCCGTCAGCAAAGTGAAGGGGGAGGGACGAACAAGGGTGGCCGTATGCTGTCACCGGTCTGTCGTCGGATGAACAACAACAACAACAACAACAACAATAGCAACTGACCGAGGACGAGGATAACTGTGCCCGTGTGGTTGCGCACGTCTCTGGTGATTTTATTTCTTTTTCAAGTCGCGTAAGCCCGTCAATCGCAGATACTGCCGCCTTGGAGATGCATACTGCCCCTAGCCGATGATAATTAAATCGCCTATAACGTGTCGCCTATAACATAATATAATATAGGTGTATTCTCACCGGCCTTTGCGATGTAATTAAAATGCCGGCGGCGGTGACGCCACACTCGACCGCCCTCTCATCCGGTACGGGGACGTGTCCATCACCCACTGCGAGTCGGCTGTGGCAGCTCTTCGGCGTTGGCCCGGCGGCGGAGGAACAAAACGACCCGATCGCGGTCGAAATCCAATCAGTGTGTGCATACAACGATATTATTATATAATAATATTATCTATTATAGGTACCGTGTATATATATATATATATGTATAGATTTTATGATGAAGCATGAATACGGCCCCGGCAGTAAATGTTCCCAGTCGATATATTACAGCCGAAATAAATTATTAATAAACTTTTACAATTTTTACGCTGTTTTTCTCGATCGTTTGATTATACTATTGCGAAGTTCATAAATTGACCCCCTCAATGCACCGCATCTATAGACAAAATTTCCTATCAGAAAAGTTATAACATTGTTCCATACCGGTGCAATTGTACAAACGTGTACAAAGGTATACATACAAAAATAAAACAAATAATATCACTAGGACAGTATTTTTCAAAATTTAACCCCTAAGAGTGTCAGGAAGCGGTAAAAAGGGTAAAAGTAAAAAAAAAAAATCACCTAGCCCGAACAACTGAAGCTTTGAGACTATAAAATTTGATCAGTGATTTCGTTTTTTGTAGTAAAAAATAAATAGATTTGCCTATGCAGGTTTTCAACTATTTCTAAAGTTACGAGGTGAAATGAAAAAAATGGCCTAACCCGAACCGCTGAAGCTATATGGGATTATGAAATTTGGATTTCATAGATTTTTAGTTTCGATTTATGTAAAACCAAAATACATATAAAATACTGCACAGCGTATCTTGATCAATCGAAACATTAAACCTGGCGCTGTCCATGTATTATAATACAGTAAATAGTAGCGATAATAACACCGGCAAATTAAGCCTCGTCTAAAACGAGAGCTATACGAAATCATAATAATAGTAATATATTGTTATAATAATAATAATAATATTTTTGTGACGTGTATGCGCGACAACAGCGAACTTTTGCGTTGTACAATGTGCTATAAGTGGAGACGACCGGCGCGGGGGTAGCAAACGGTCGTAGCGACGTAGGGTTGTGTGTTTGTCGCGTGCGCACAAGACGCCCCCCCCAACCCCTCCCGGACGGTGGTGACTTTATAAAATCGAGTCGGCCGGAGCGCGCGGCTTGATCTATTACCACCATCGGCATCGTCATCGTCACATCTCCTCCAGCGTATGGCCGATCGCACCCGATGTTAATCCTCATCCAACCACCGTCTTTAGGCGATAATGTTCAGGTGAACCAAAGCGTTGTGGACGTGGTGGTCGGTTACCTAATGTTCTTCGCGTTCGTGTTCGTGTTCGTCTACGCAATAGCCTCGATAACCTCGATGTACGAGATGTACGACGACTATACAACCGACGACGACGACAACGACGACGACGACGACGATGACCAATACGTGAGAGAAGATATTGGTGATTTTTACACCTACGGCGTATTTTACGTCTGAAATCCACCGTATATAAATATATATATGTAGCATATCCTAGTAGTTTTTCAGTTAATAATCGACTAAGTCGGGTGGCGACGTCGGTAACGGCGTCAAAAAAAAAAAAACACCCCAAAAAAACTATAATATACATAATAATAAAACTGTCTATTTCGTTTACATATTTAAAATTAAAAATTAAAATAAAAATACATTATTTATTAAATTTTTTTTTTAAATTTTTTATTTTGTGTGAAAACCCGATTTGACGAAGAAAATTTGATCATCGAAAATCGTCACCATTGGTGGAGCAATAGTGTCGCTGGTACGCTGACGCGTGCAGAACATTTCCATATTCATGCCGGTCACTCTCGAGTACAAGCGGTTCTACAGGTGTCAGCGGAAGCGGTGGCAGTGGCCCGACGAACGAACAATAACCGAAGAGCACTTGATCTCTCCTTCAGCTACAACTGTCCACCGCAACCCATGGTCTAAGACGAACAATAAAAATTATAATTAGTGATGCCACTCGAACCGCAGCTCTGCAATGTCATCGTGTTTTTATTTTCGTTTTTGTTCTACGTTTATTATTATTTTTTCCTCGCTTTTTTTGAGACCATCGCAAAGTGTACCGTACCGGTGATTTTTTAACCAATATAAACGATATAATAATAATAATAATAATAATAATAATAATAATAATAAAAACGCAAATAAAAATAATACATAATTTCAATAATATTAATAATAATAATACATATTAATCTCCGACCGTACAGTGATCGTAACCAATAACGCCGCAGAATAGGTAAATCATATTTTATCCTATTATATTTATACTATTATTACTTGTAATATATTATAATATATTGTATTCGATACGTAATGATTGCGTCGTCGTAATCGCCTTACCCAAGCCGCGTACATAGGCACACGTTTAATCGTCGTGATCGATATGAACTTTTTCATACCGTCGGCGAAACTCGCGTGCGTTGCTCCGCAGCGATCGACCGCAAACGGCGATCGTGCACAATCCATCGCTGGCCGTCGCACCTGCCGCGTTCCACGGACACCTGCGAGCAAGCAACAGTTGAGACCGGTCAACGGGCTTGTCCGCCGAACAATAAATCGTCATTGTCATCGCACCGTCGAAATGGCATCGCGCATACAGCCCAAAGACGCCACTCTGACCACCACCAGTGTTGCGTGCCTCGTGGCGGCCGTGGCCTGGATACTGATCAATTCCATCTACGTGGGCAGTACGGAGGGTTGGCCGCAGTTCGTGCTCAGCGTGTTCGCCGCCATCACGGTGGTCGGGCTGGGACTGGCCACTCTTGCGTACGCAGCCCACCAGCAGCTGGTGCTCAAGAACAGCCTGTTCGTCGACCACGACCATTCCGGTAAGGAGTTCGACTACCGGCCGACGGGCCAATGGGCTGGTGAGTGACGTCCCAGTACCTTGTAAAATATGATTTTAAATGATAATATTATATTATTATGTTATTACATATTAGTTATTAGTTTATTACTTATTAGTTATTACCGCAATGCGTATTTGTGTAACGATTGTCAAAACTGGTTTCGTGCACCGCGAAACGTACGATTGGAAAAAAAAATAAAAATATTACGGGTTATTCTAATTTGATGTATTTTTCTCGGCCTTTGTTCTAAGAGACGGCATCGGAGGAAAACATGTTTTGTTGTAAAAAAAATCAAACAAATTTATTAAACTGCTATGTAACATTGGAAATGTTATGAGAAATCGAATTCGACCATTTTATAAATTGTTGCAGTCGGAGTTAAATATATGATAGGTACCCACATACGAAACTCGTTTGCAATTTATCTGATAATAAAATAATAATAATAAATCACATAATAATATAATTTTATATGGTCGTAAATGTATTCATCTAAGTAAATATTTAACGTTTGAGCCTGAGATTTGAAAAAGGACTGTCGGTCAAGAAAATAAATATTAACTATCAAATGGAATCGACAATATTATTTTCTATATGAAAAATCATCATTTTATTTATGATATTTATCATACTCATTAAATAGATTAAAAGTGTATGTTGTAAATACACATTAAAATAAAATATGTAGTCAACAAACGTTCGTTCGGAATGACTTGTCGTTTTCACCGATGATTTTTGACGAAATCAATGACTATTCAATAGATCCAGACATTTTTTAAAAAGAAATAAAATTGTTGATATTATAATAGCTCAATAAATGGTTGATCTCGTAAATTGACTCTTAGATTAAAATTAGACGCTGATCATTTTATTACACACGTATATAATCACGTCATGCAGGTCAATTCGATGTTCTTAGATTACCGGCGGGGGGCAGTTGATCTCATCTAGGGAGAAAAAAACGATAAATAATTATCAATTTAATAACAAACTAAAAACTAGATAAATCAAATTTTAAACGAACGCAACTTTAATAATATATGAATGTACTATATAAATAATATTTACTAAAAATATGTAATTAAAACGATTTTTCGCAGTCTCTAATTTATTCCGTGTTTACAAGCATAAGTAAATTTATTCCTTTATATAATAATATATATCTGAATATTATAACTTATAATATAATATAAATTTGATTACTTTCTATACGGAATATTTTATATACTAGGAATAATGTGGTGCAAGTTGCAATGCAGTGATAAGAATCGTTTATCAAATTAAATTACACATTTAAATACATAATTATAGGTATGCATGCACAGTCGCCTAATTAGTTTATTTATCTTGCGCTCAAATATTTAACACCTATAAATATTATAATTTATAATAATGCGTGTGCGTAATCTATTTTAGAGGACGTGAAGCACTCGCCATTTTCACAATAGATAATAATATGTATATTTAATATTTATGTATATATATAACAGTTTCTCGCTGATTAATTATATACGAATACGAAGGGCAACACAGAATTTCTAAACATTTATAATTGAAAAGAAATAATAATGGTTATTAATAGTCAAACTTTTTTTTTACACTATAAGAAACGTATATTACTTAATGTATTTGTGTTCTCAAAAATATACAAAATATCAATGATATCGTTCATTATATATTTTTCTTACATGAGTTTGAACGGTACAAATAATATCAGTTCATCAGATGACAAATATTATTATTGTTGCGCGTAACATGATCCCAGCACTATAATATTGTATATTCTCAACTCTGTGATACTCAAATATTGATCAACAGTATAGTTATGTGTTTGACTTTAGTTAAATTTTGAAATTTTGTATTTCGACAATCCCAAAACTTCAATATTGTTTGGTTTGCATTATATGGGTATAGACGAGTAATAACTAACTTAGAATATTATTGCTAGATTCTCAAAGTTAATAATGAATTATTTAAAGTTTAACATTTTAGATTCTGAACGGAGTAATGGAATTTATTGATTTTATAATAATGTGTATTTTTTTTTTATTTTATTTATTTTTTTTTTGTGTCTGTCATCACGTTCTGGGGCAGTAAAAATACTTTGAATTTCTTAAACAACGACTTTTCTGAAAGGAAAGTGAATGTAGATAGTACTTGGGCAAGTCAAAAATCCAACTTTCTTAATACTTCTTGAAAAATTCGAAAAAAACGATAAAAAAAAATACGAAAAAACGGGAAATTTTACGCAAATTCACGTTTTTACAAAAAAACATTTTTAAAATGCTCTAACTCAAAAACGAAAAACCGCAACAACTTAAAATTTTCATCAAACCTTTATATTGGTGTTCTCTATATATGGTTAACTTTTCAAAATATTTTGACATATTTTGACTTATTTATAGACAATTTAAATTTTAGATTTTTGTAAACTTTTTTTTTTTAACATCTATAAAATTTAATTGGCTGGCCAAAAACTCTCAAAAATTTAATATAAAATTTATACTAAGCTTCACTTATTGTCACTAAAAAATATCGGAGATCGTTTCACTCAAATTTTTTTTATAAGCCCATAAAGCTCAAATTTGTATAAAATGTGTCAAAATCAAGATAATTTGCAAGTTATTTTGTAGATAAAAATTCATAAAATTTTTCTGTTTATACTTAAGGTTCAAAATTTTAACACTAGTTTGTCCATAAGTTAATCTTCAAAAAAATATAAAAAAATTTCTACCGGACTAAAAGGAAAAATTTTTATGACCGTTTGAAATTTAAATTTTTACGAAATTGCATAAAATAGCGATTTATCGTCAAATGATTTTAAATATTTGTTATAATTCAAAAAGTATAAGTCGCAGACACTTGAAATTTTTACCAGTTGTTGATATAGGCATTTCCTCTATGCATATTTTTTCAAAATATTATATTGATTTTTAAGCCACTTATAGGCATTTGAAATATTCGAATTCTTTACATTTTTTTTTTTTTTTTTATAATCGGTGATAAAAAAAAATTGACTAATACAAAATACTTGAAGATTAAATAGAAAATTCCACAGAAATATTTATTATTGTCATTCAAAAATTATTAAAATCCATATGCACAATTTTTTTTTATAAGCGTTTGAACAGCAAATATTGATATAAAATTACATGTAAAATATAATATAATGTATAATATTCTAGACTGACAAATGATATTGGTTTTTGAAATTTCCTTTAACTCAAAAACGAAAAACCTTAACAATTTGAAATTTTCACCAAATCTTTATAGTGGCATTTTCTATACTTGGTAACGTTTTCGAAGTATTTTAACTTATTTTGACTTATTTATAGACAATTTAAATTTTCTATTTTTTAAGTTTTTTTTTTTTTTTAAATATCTATAAAAAATTTATTTGGCTATCCGAAATCTCTTGAAAATTTAATACAAGATTTATTATAAGTTATACTAATTGTAACTAAAAAATATTGGAGATTGTTTCTGTCTATAACTAAGGTTCAAAATTTTAACACTAGGTTATCCATAAGCTACTCTTCATAAATCTATAAAAAAAGTTCTACCGGACTAAGGAAAAAATGTTATGACTGTTTAAAACTTAAATTTTTACGAAATTGCATACTATTGCATTATATTTCAATTTAAATATAAAATACTACATTATTATATACCCATTTTAGACAAACATATTAACTCCGTTCAGAATCGTTATTCGTACACAATGATATCTATCATTGCATTCAAATTTAACAAATCCATTGTAATAATGACCTATCCTATAAACGAGATACACTCCACCCCCAACTGTACAGCAAAGCGAGGCCCACCCGTTCTTTTTTATAATAAATTTTCAAATTTTATACAATATACACAATATATACATTTATTTTTAGTTTTTTTTTTTTAATTTCCGTTCTATCCAACTCGACTTGCGGCCCGCGTAATATTTTAAAATATTTAATGTGGCCCAAATAAAAAAAAGGTTGAGTATAAGGCCGTTCTATACTGTTGAGCAAAAATGATTTCATAACATTTTGAAACTCTCAATACCTATGGAATTTGATGTTACAAAATTCTTGTCTTTAACTGGTATATTGTAACTGTAGGACTATACGGCCAATATAATCAATTTTTACCAAATATTATCTACATAATTATAACTCGATAAACTTTTTTGCTTTGTAATATAAATATTTACATGGATTATATAGTTACATTATTCATTAATTTCAATGTCATATCACTAAAAAAATTACTGTAAAAATAATTCTAACTATGGAACTTTTACTCTCGTTTAATATAGTGTTTTATTTTTTAACCATTTAATAATATTCTTACGGTGAATTGTTTCCATAAGATGAAAATCCTAATTATCTATTTACAATTATTTAAACATTTTACATTTCATGTAATTTTTTAAAGATAAATTAATAAAATACTTTTGAGCTAAAATATATAAACATTTATGATATTTAATTTTAGGGTATTACAAAACCAATTTTATTTAAACTTTAAAGAAAATATAGTATTTTAGTTTTTATCATCCTCAAAGAGTCTATTATTTTTATTCGGTTTTAAATGAATATTATCCAACACTTTGTTCGAAATTTAAATTATCGTAGTTGTGTGTACAATATATATTATTATTATCGTGAAGTTAAGTTATCCTATTAGGAATCCTATCCTATTTAGGTAATTTATGAAACTCGTTGTTCGTATTATTTTATGGTAACTACATATAGTATCAATTAATGTTTAAAATTTAATAATTATCAAGTGATTCCATACAATATAGTATTTCGATAAATTTAAACTTACCATTATATGTGTAATAATTAATAAGTAATAACACTAATAACTAATAATATAATAAGATAGTAAAAAATAGTTACTAATGAAACATTGAAACTAATAAAACACAATTATCAAAACAGTTTTGTTTGCGTTGATAGATATTGAAATTGAAAAGTTGTTAGTCATTTTGGATTTTAAAAACGGGATTAAATTCGTTGAAATATTTTATTCGGATCTACCTCTCTAAAACATTAACTGATAAAACCTCTTTTTATTATTAAAATACTTATATTGATATATTTTATAATCGATACATTTTTGTAACTTAAAAGTTGTGTTTACTAACAATACTTATAGGTAGTATTGTAGTAAGAATTTAATAACCTTACAATATAAAAAATTGTATCTTCAAAACGATAAAACTATATCAAGATAAAAAAATAACATTGCTGTAAAAAAAATTCTGTTTACAATAATTAATTCATTATAGGCACTGCCAAACACAGGCAAGGTTACCAATTTCCCACATTAATTTTTTGAAAAATGTTTACCCGAATATTACGTCTCGATTTTGAAGAGATTTTTGTAGGCAATTTAAGCTATTTTTCTAGAAATTGAATTTGAATGTTTTGACAGTTTTTAAGTAGATAATACTCCAGAGATGTTTATAATTCTGGTTTCTCTATTAATTAATTTCATTATTTTATGATAATAAGTCACGAAATAAAAATGAAAAACAGTTGAGTGATGTTTGTTACATCATTTTGACTTGGTTCAAAATTATGAAATATAATGTGTATATTTGTACTATGTACCTACATAATATACGATTATAAAAATTATTTACTTATTTGTAACAAATATAATATTTCAATATCTCGTATAATTGTGGGAAATATCATATGTTTGTACCTAAAAACAGAATTGTAAAAAAAAAAACACGAATACTGTTATTTCGCGTATAATTTTACACACATTTTATATCTTTACATTCATTGCAGACAGAATTAAATTAATCCATTATGATCAGTATATAAAATAGCCACTCTTACAAACTTAACAAATTAATGACAACAAAGAAGTACATCTTACATTAGGTTCTAGCATCAATAAGTACAATGTATCATAATATTAAATACTTAGAAATATTTTTTTTGAACAATAAATATTTAACGACATGCATAATACAGTTATATTAGTAGTTATGTATAGTTATACTATTCTTATGAATCTACAGAATGATTTTATTCTATTCGGGTTTATATACTTAAAAATAAGTTTTATTTATAAAACGAAGGCTACATGTTTGTTATATGATTCTCAAAACGTCCGTTTTTCCTGCGAATATACTCATTTAATATTCATTATATACCTACTTATTTTAATCAATTAATTTATCTAATAAAAAAAAATTATACGCTCTTCATATATTTCTTATTTTCCACAAAAATATTTAAAATAGAAGCCACTAGAGTTTTGTAGAAAATAATTGGTTTTTACTTTTTATTCATTAAATGGAAATTGACAGAATTTTACTGAAATACAAGATCTGAGGTGCAATACGAATTCACAGAACGTCAGAACCTATTAAAATCGTCCTAACACTTTTTTGAAATTGTACATAATTCATGCAACTTTATATGATTTACTTTCATTTTACAAATAAGTTCTTTGATATTATCTGCTAAAAAATTGTACAAAAATCACACGATCAAAGTCGTTGAACCATAAAATTACATCAGTTCTATCTTGTAAGGTTGTTTCTATCCTTACGGTTAAAATTCGATTCCAATGTACAGGTTTTTGAGCATACTCTTTCGTAACTAACCAATTCTGGTTTATGCCAGTTTAAAGTTTCAACTATTGGACTTTCTTCACAAATCTGAAAGCAAAACCCATCAAACAAAAATAAAAATAAAATATATTTTCTACAATCTCTATACGGGTATAAGTCTTCAGAAAAATGTATCCTCAAGAAGTTTGTTGCAGCTCACGACACATCGCGATAGGCAAGAGATATGCAATAAATATCAAAACTAAAAATATTTCAGTTACAACCTTTTAGCAGTAATTTGATAGGTACATAGGCGCGGCTCCATAGCATTGTAATTGCCTATGTGCAATGTGCACATATATTATTCTGCTTCCACTAATGACGAACAAACGACTACCATAGTGCCACGTATATTCAGACATCCTTCGCAGTAGAGCGTTTTCTATAACATGACGATACGCCCATAGTATGTAAAATTTTATATTGTCTTTTTTTATAGTGGTGAAGAGTGCAACGGAGGACATAGGTAAGGAAAAGGCTCAGCAGGTCAGTAATCAAGGCAGCAATAGCAGCGCACAAGAAGACGTCACTGATTAACGAACGTGTCATAACATAGACTAGTATTAATATAACAACAAAAATGATATTGTAATAGTATTTAGTGTAGAAGCAGTAGATTGTAAATGTAGTCGGGGACTAACACAGAGGTGAAACCGATTTGTTTCTATTTGATTCTATAAAGATTTATGTATTATTTACGGATCAAAACGTCTCGATTGCAGGCACATTTAGTTATATATATATATATATATACTTCTTTTCTTAGCCATTTAAATTAATGATATATAACTTGTATAAAATGACAACAAACAAAATAAAATTACACGATAAGCAATTATTAACATAAAATGTAAATATTAAATAAAAAAATCTAGAATCTTATTAAAATGCTCGGTTAACATAAAAAATGTCATTATAACATGAAAAAAAAACCACAAAAACACAAAAGAGAATTTCTAAGAAAAACTTAACAAAATAATATGGTTCCAGTAATCAATGAATAATACGAAACAAATTTGTATTAAAATTATCATAGTGTAGGTACATAACGAGAAAAATTAAGTTTCAGATACTGTTACTTATAATTGATTTATTGTGGAGTAAAATTACTCATCTGAGTAACGTTACGATTACATTATGACTTTTCGTCACGTTCTTCGACGGTGGTGTTTTAAGTTTATGCTGTCGTTAATACATTGTTTTTTATTACCGTTTGACGGTAAATCCGTCTATGATGATAATTTAACGCTATGATAATTCTATAAATCTGTTGTTCAAATCACAAACTTTTAATGATCATTTTACGCCTGTTAACAAATATTTATCCGTAACTTTATCGTGCGCTTGCATTAATAATTGTGTTCATACAATCATACAGTTCATAGAGTCATACAGATGAAGGCAGTAAACACGTTATTTATAATGATTCAGTTAGTGTATTTCGCAAGTTTGTATGAGCATTCAATTATAAGATAAATAAAAGTGATAATTTATACATTTTATCGAGAGAGAAAAAATCACATTTTCTTGTGAACTAACACTCTTTAGTGACTTCAGTGATGTAGACTTTTCCATGTACAACTTCTTATTTGATCAATAATTAATTAGGAAGATGGAGTTTTAAAAGATATTTCCTTAAATAATTTAAAATAAATTTCACTTGACAACTTCTTCGAGCACACGCTCACCCGTTCAACTAGCAAGTGCCAATGTAAATATAGATCTAACAATATAATAATCCATACATACGCATTATTGCCCCCCGGTATAGTTAAGTGTATAAACTTCTTGTCGAATAACATATGTATAATGTTTATAACATATTATTATACAAACAACTACGCGAGAAAATCCCGAGGTTTATTTCTGTCGATTTCCAAATGAACCACTATTCATACTATTATCATTTATGGCTGTCATATAACAATGGTAACAGTTTCTATAACATCTCGCGAGATCATTGTGTAAATATTTCGGCACATATATTTGTGGACGAACACTCGTTTTCAAATATTAAACAAATCGGTATTACCTCGTGTTATAGCTGCCCTAACATTAGTGTACAACATAGTCGTAGTCGTCGTAGTATTTATTGCACTTGCAATGATTATGTATACAATATAACTTAATATAATATTAGTGTTTTCGAGCATTATCACGCGTGGTGATAATTATATTGTGTAATCGTAGGTTTAAGTAGGGTACAAACGGAGGTGGAAATCGAACGCGCGCGTATAATATTCGACTTGTCAAGTACACGATAACGCGTTGTAACGATGGTTTCAGCATTCATTAAACGACGGACACCGTAAAATGGGAGGATATACAATTTTTTCGAAATACTACTGGTGCAAGTTGTCGCGAAATTGTATAGCGTTTCCGTAACACGGCAGTTGGTCGCCGATTGTGGAATGGACGTGTAATATGTTGCTGGTGGACATGAAACCAGGATAAGCTGCGGGCCGTTGCTGCATCGATAAGTAAGTAGACTTTGTCGACATCAAACAACGTGTATATAACGTATATAACGTACGTGCGACGAGAATAGTAATACTAATAATGCGCACCTAAACAAACAATTGTATTTATTTCATGAATTATGTAATATAAGTTCGATGCAAGATCTAAAAAACATTTTCTTCGAAATTTAAAAATACACCGTGTAAGCACGAAACGGTTCGAAATAGTGATTAGGCAATTAGGCGTGGACTATTACTTTCTTTTATAATATTTTTTTTATAGGAATATTATTCTAGTATACATTCTGGTACGGGCGCGAGATACTTCAAAATGATTATATTATGTAGTATATAAATTATAAATACTCAATACTAGGTAATATATTGTTTTTTTTTAGTATACTCGGGTCCTAGATACAAAATACCATAGATTTTTATGAAGTTTACTCGTTTAGTATAGTATATTAGTATCGTACTACAAGATACCTACTCGATACGATTATGTCCAACATTTATATTTAAGATATTGTATATAGCCCGACCCGGCAACTTATTTGCAGAAAATACACATTTAAATTAGACCAAGTATTTGTATTGACGTATAGTACCTACTTAATATATATTGTTCCTAAAAATACTTGCCAAAGGCTTTTTGTAATATTGAAGAACGTAGATATCATGTATAGTCAATTGAACAATTTTACATATTTTCTACGTTTTGAAACATTAAAAATAACCAACATTAAACATTCGATAACATAATTATTACTAAAAAACAAACGAATACGTATTACATCGCATTAAATATTTGTATACTTTAACTAGTATATTGTATAATATGCCTAATAAATACAACTTTATACTTAAATTTGATTATAGATCGGAAAAAATGTAAACATGTATATGAAAACTTACACTGCATAAGAGTTTATCATATTATATTATGATATTGAAAATTAAAAAAAAAAATGTTTAAACATCATGAAAATGGCCTTATTAAAAATTCAACTTTTCGTAGGATCCGGTCGTGGGTGCGACGAGCGTAGGCGATTGCGCGGCCGATGCGCATGTCACGGAACAGCATGTGAACACCGTGAACACCACCGATGGACCGCGCGCGATACAGCTGCAGGAAGACGACCGCGACAGGATCCGAAACAGCTGCATAGAAAGCGACATGGGCAATCGGCGCGTTTTCGGGACGACGGTGGACAGCCTGTAATAGTAGCGGTGGTTATGGAGGACAGCGGCAACACATGGAGGACAGCATCCGAAGTTGGCCGGTTATACCTTCGGCATCACGTCACGTCGATGATCCCGGTCAGCTTTACCATATTTACCGGCGGCCGCACATTTTACTTGCACATAGGTACGTCCCTTTTTGGTGATGGCCGCAGCCCCTATTTTTACATAAAGATTCGTACTACACATTTTTTAATGCGAGTATAGTAATACAAAGGAGGGAGGCTCCTAACATATTTCTATGATTATATACTATTAAATGTAATGTAAACTTTTTTTTTAGTAATAATTATTTTTATAGACTAAAAATATACTTATGTCGAGTATGCATCTGAAAACAATTAACAAATTATTTATTTGAATGTGAGATGTATAATTTAAAATTGAATAGATACATCATTCATAGATAAGTCCTCATCAGCTGTTTTGCTTAATCTGGCTTGCTCAAAAACATCTTCATACCACTCTTGCTGTTTTGCATGTATTTTTTTGTCACACAGCCATTTTGTGACAGCTGGATAAGGATTGAACCTTGAAACCATTACCCATAGGTATTTAGTTTTATATAAAGAGAATTCTTTATAGTTTCTGACAATAAGTGATAACTAATAGAAAAACTAAAAAAATATTCTTTTTTAAAAATTTGAATAATGTGTACTATATAGGTACTACCTACCATCTAGCTAGTAGTCTTGTTTATTAGTATTTAGTAGGTACATACTTCTCGAATCTATTGTGCACACTTTCAATTTTGGATTGCACATTTTGTATCGGGGTTCACTAAAAAATAGGGCCTAGTGGTGGGTAGCGCACAGCCGCAGTGTTGGACGATATTAGGTAATGCAGCAGCGCAATGACGGGGTAGCAAGTACTTCAAAAGCAGTCTTCGCGCACTAACCAAGAAGTAATTATGTCTGTGCATAGAAGCAATAGGTCGCGTGTTGTTCACGCATGATGCTTGTACGTATAAAACACGGATGTAGTATGTAGATAAAAATAAACGTATACGACGTAATGATGAGTCCGCGAACCCTTTGATTTTTACGCAGTTAGCAACGATGGACTCAAAGTGTCTCGGTGACTCGGGCAGGTCCGGAACACGGTCGAATATTTTTTTTGTACCGATATATTACCAATATATTACATATTGTTTATTTGCGCGACGTTCAAACAGTTTCGTGAGGATTTCACGGACATTATTTTATTGTGATAACCTGGTTCGGGCGTGCGATATTGACATAGTACGCTTGCTACAATAATAAAATACAAATAATAACAAATATAAGTTTAACGTATTCTGTATCGTCTCTGTGTATTCTATTACTATATATTGCGATCCAACATCCACACCGGGCACTTTGCTTGATCATTTCACGCACGCCGATAGTGTTAACATTATGTACATACACATATAATATATATATATATATAGTAGACTTTGCTTATTGAACTCACTTTGGGACATGACTATTTGAGTCCATTAACTGAATGAGTCAATAAGGCGAATGATCAAAAAAAAAAAATTTTAAAATCAAAACTTATTTACTTAAAAATATTTATTGATACGTATAAATTCAATTAAAAATAAAATAAAATAATAAGTAGGTATATTATATTTGAACGCTTTTAATAATACATAATAATTTAAACTGGATTTTCCGTTCTTCGGCCAATTTTATTATCATATTTTCGTAAAATTTGTGTTGCTCGAATATGTCAAAATCGCTTCTTTGCAGAATCCCTCTACGTAGAATTTGAAGCGCTTCTAGCATTTGTTTAGTTGATAAAAGCAACCGTACCGGTACCGACTTACATCGCATTTTCATAGTATGTTTATTTATATATATATAATACGTATTATTTTTATATATCTAATTTTCAAATGACCCTATTAACCGGTGTGTGAATCGAATATACGAATTTTGTGCTGGGTATTAGTACATGTGCAAATCGAGATTAACCGTTTTGAGTCAAATAGGCGAATGAGTCTATTAAACCGTGATTCCAATAAGCGGCGTCCACTGTATATATTGTAGTAACGCATATAAAACATTAATAGCTGTACCTACACATAGTTAATATCTTTGGCGATTAACACTGTGCGCGTTGTGTAGGTGAGTGTTGCGTGACGAAGGTGGTGGTCTTGGGCCGCGACACCGCTCCGCCGATCGAGGTGTGCCGGACTTGTTACATCGAGGAGTACAGGCGATGGCCGTGCGGAGTGGTACACGAAAGCTGCTGGAAATGGTGACGAAAGCCTAGATGGTCGTCGTCGGTCCGTTGTTCTAACCGAGAGACCGCGGATAAACAGGATCGGTGACCGAGATAGGAAAATAAACGGTCCAACGGTTTATTATGTTGTATTACATTATGATATTATAGTCATAACAATGCATGTACACGTGTTTAGGGCAAACGCCACATATTGTATATAGTTTCACGTAAATGAAAACCGAGCGTTCTTGAATCGTTATGATTACATATTATATTTTATCCCGCAGTCGTACATTTATTTTCTGTTTTACACTCGTATTGTATTGCGGTTTACAGCAACGTCAACGTCACTAAAGTATATATTATTATTATTGTTATTATTATTATTATACGAATATTAACTGTACTCCACGTATACCATTATTAAAAAATCACAAGCCCATACATTTTGATTGTTTTAAACACTATTATTGTTTTATCATGTATAACTGCTGACACTATTATAACCTACTTATTATATAATACTGAATATAATTCACTAAAATATATCTTCAACTAAGCACATTTGTCTATTTTATTATGAAAACCAAACCAATTTCCTTGACTATCACATTTTTATTTACGACTGCCAGTGCTGTACAAAAAAGAACCATACGTCTAAAATGTTTTTTTTCCCATCATGTGTTGAGGCATTTTCACGCATCGAATAAAACATTACGAAACAAAAACAAAACATTGGCCTGTGTTTTCCTACGGCAGCTGGTAGATAATAATATTAGGTACAATTTGTAGAATTCAACTTTGAGTTTGAACTTGATATTACGTGCCGTTGATTTAATTGCGATCATTAATCATTTTAATATACATTTTTTCTTTTTTCATAGATTTTTTAGTACGTGTTTAAATCCGATTCATAGTCATACATATACTAAAGAAAAAAAATTAAAAGAACGTGGCTGTACTGATAACAACCGATTGTGAGTTATATTTACGTAGCATATGCCGAACAACGCACGTATCTACGTTCATGCACTCTAGGTCTCTATATATTATAAATATATATATATAGCCAATACACACGTCTATTGATAATCGAGAAATGTTTATTAATATTCAAATAAATTAGATATTAAAAATAATAATAACACTAATAACTAAAAATTAGTATAATAAGACGTATAACATGTACTACGTGGTGCGCTATACATTATTTAAATTATAAACTATTGGAAACAAATAACAAGTACCGATGTATGTATGTGTGTGTAATATTTCATATAAAATTGTCTATCTGTATAATATACATAAATCTAAATAAATTAAATATTTTACCAGAAAATTTTATTATCAGTGCAGCGTAATAAATCGTACAAAACATATTAATATATTATATTAAAATATTACAATGATTTTCTACGTAAATCACGGAATGCAGTAACATAAACGTGGCAACAAATAAATTTCTTGAAATAATATTATAATAATTGTTTAGTAATTAATACAATCATTTGATTTTCAAATAAAATGTATTAAAATATGCATATATAGTGACATACGAGTACACACCGCATATTACGCGTAAGCTTATTATACACTGATATGATATGATATAATACAATGAGTTCGGCAACGAATATTGCGATCGATAATATTTTACGAGTCTGGGCGCTACTGCGTTTACATTAAAAATCTTGGGATTAGATTTTCATGTTTTTTGTGGAAAAAATAGTCAACTACATTCATTTGATCAGTGACAGTTAAACTGGACGCATCAATCTATGTGTCGCGTTTGCAATGATAATAATAATTACACATCCAAACATAACAGTTGCAGTGCGAGCATAAGTAATTTGTTTTGTTATATCTGTACGTGTTGGTGACAGCAGATAAAAGTGTTTTGCAATTGTTCCGGGAACGCACGGTATGTGCCCTAGCTTTTTCCTTTTACCACAATAACAATACGGTAGTAATGTAATTGTGTTAAATCAACACAGGGAACCAGACTTGCAGTCAGAACGTTCCACAGTGTTTGAAAACTTTTATGATTGTTTCGTAAATAATTGCAGACCAGAGTTTTAGATTCTGAATGGAGTGATGGAATCTATTGATTTTACAATGATGTGTGTTTTTTTTTTTTTTGTGTCTGAGGACACGATTTTTGGTAGTAAAAATGCATCGATTTTCTTAAATAGCAACTTTTCTGATAGGAAAGTGAATGTAGATGGTACTTGGGCAAGTCAAAAATGCAACTTTTCCAATACATTTTAAAAAATCGAAAAAAACGATAAAAAAATTACGAAAAAACAGGAAATATTACGCAAAATCACTTTTCTACAAATTACATTTTTTTAAAATGCTCTAACTCAAAAACGAAAAACCGCAAAAACATGAAACTTTCACCAAATCTTTATATTGGTGTTCTCTATACGTGGTTAAGTTTTCAAAGTATTTTGACATATTTTGACTTATTTATAGACAATTTAAATTTTCGATTTTTGTAAATTTTTTTTTTTTAAACACCTATA